>CABFOV010003599.1:17170-37327 GCA_902141375.1 Timema poppense
CCCCCCCCCCCCTCCTTTAGTTTCAATCACCCCGTGTGGCAAGATGCGCTCACAGGGGATAATCTATTTTATTAACACGCCAGGGCTACGTATGGGATATCTGCGTAGCCCTGGTGGTGGACCACTCCCATTACCTTCCGACCCCGGCGGCTCCGCCGATCGAGGCCAGCTCGCTCTCTTTTTTACCATAATTATTTTCCGTTTCACTTCCTACATGCCTTATCTGCGTCCGGTCACCCATAATCCTTCAATGCTTTCTACCCTGTCGTTCCTTCTCTATGTATAAATATATAATATTAGGTCCGTGTCGACCAATTACCGGCGACAGGGCGGGTTTTGTTTAATTTTTCCCGCCTGTAAGCCTATGGCCAACTTTGAATCAGCCCGCCAGGGCGACATATGATTTTCTTTTTTAGTGTTTTTATGATAGTCCTGTATCGTTTGACTTTCGAGAGCCCCTTCGGGGTTGGTGATCGTCTCTTTGTATCTTTTATATTCAATGTTTTATACATGTTAAATGTCGAATTAAGTGTTACAAAAAATAAAAAACCCAACAAACAAACAACAAATAAGTGGGGGCGATGAGTATTCAAAGGGGGGAAAATTAAAATAGTACTGTACAGTAGAAGTTGCCGGTAGCACGAGTCACTGGCTATTATCAGCCGGCGAGTTCACTGCACTCACCCCTCTATACAGTCCCCACTGGTTGTTGCTCAGCGCGGCCGACTGGTGACTCAACCCCTCCCCCCTGCCATCACAACACACTTGCATTGACCTACATTCGTCTTCAGTCTTCACTAGCTTTTGTGTGCCTCACCATCAGTTTTTGTGCATTTGTTTTGAAGTGTAGAAGCTCATGCACAATGGATTCAAAAAAGAAGTGTCGTCACTACTCAGCTGAGTATTTAAAATTCTGTTTTATCGCGTCACCGCCAACTGTGCAGTTTCCACATTGTCTTTTGTGCGATAAAACATTCACTAGTAATGAAGCCATGAAGCCTGCGCGAATGAAAGATCATTTATTAAGAGTACACAGTGATAAAGTGAGTACAGAACTTAGTTATTTTCAACACCTCAAAGCTAAAGCTGATAAACGGCCTAATATGAGTGAATTGTTTAAAAAACGAGCAACCGATTTTGACAAAGGGCTTCTTGCTTCTTACGAGGTGTATTTATTGATCGCTAAATGTGGTAAACCTCACACAATTGGCGAAACTCTTGTTTTACCGACTACCTAAAAAATTGTTGTAATCATGCTAGGCGAGGACCCTAGTAATAAGATAAGTCAATCGGTTCCTTTGAGCAACAATACTGTTTCCAGGTGCAATGACGAAATGGCCACGGACGTTGAATCCAAACTCACCAATTTGTTGAAAAAAAGTAAATTTGCATAGCAGATTGATGAATCAACTGTGATTGATAATAAAGCAATATTATTAGCTTATGTGAGGCTTATCAATGAACAAAAGGAAATTAACGAGGAAATGTTGTTTGGTAGAACTTTGATCACTGATACGAAAGGATCGTCGATTTTTAAAGTGGTGCAAGATTATTTTGAGGAAAAAGAGATTCCCCTAACTAACGTGAGCGCTTGCGCAACAGATGGTGCTCCTGCCATGTCAGGTCGTCATGCTGGGTTTCTAGCCCACCTTAAGAAAGAAGTGTCATAGGTAATCACTATTCACTGTGTCATTCATTGTCAACACTTAGCTGCGAAAAAATTGAGTGGTGTCCTTCATGAAACCCTACAACTGGTTATTACTGGTGTCCAAGATCAAACCTAATTCCCTCAATGACCGTCTCTTCCGACAACTTTGCCATGAAAATGATGAGGAATTCGAATGCTTGCTTCTACATACGGCCGTGAGGTGGCTTTCCAAAGGAAACTGTTTGAGCCGTTTCTTCAAATTCTTTGACACGGTTACTGAGTTTCTCGACACGTCTGATCCTGTTTTAAGTGAGAATTTGAAGCAACGCAAGCTGGAACTTGCGTATCATACAGATATTTTTGAAAAAATGAACGAAGACAATATAAGGCTTCAAGGAAACAAGATGAACCTTATCAAGGCCAAAGGAATTATTTCATCATATCGCCAAGTTTGATATTCACAAGGTAAATATTGGCCGTAAAGAGCTGATTCAGTTTCCGACTCTTAAAAAGTGTTGAGTGTCAGATAACGAGACTCCTGAACTCCCAGAAGACAAAATCCTAATTTTTACTGATCACCTTGACCAGTTAGAAACTTACATGGAATCAAGATTTGAAGATTTGACCAAGTTACAAATTCCGGATTGGATTCTAGATCCATTCTCGTTTGAAACTGTGGATAAGCTTGATAACTCTTTGCAGACAGGGTTTCTAGATCTGAAGTATGACTGTGAGGCGAAAATCATTTTCAAGCAGAGCGGTTACGAGTTAGTCTGCATGAAGCTTATGGACACTTATCCACGACTGTGGGGGAAAACTGAACCACTTCTCAGTTCTGTTGTCCAGCTCCTCACAAAACAAAGAAATAAGTTGGACATTTGCCTCAAAGGAGACTTGCGCCTGAACTTGACGAACATAAAGCCGGATATTCAAGATTTAACTGAAATCCACCAAGCACAAGGCAGCCATTGAAAAGGTGAAATAAAACAATAACAAAGTTTTCAAACTTTCATTTATTTTTTCAAATTTTAACTGTCAACTTTCTTAATTTTCCAGATTACAATTTAAAAATGAAAACATGCACTCCTGTTTTTTTAAATGTACGTAAATGATCTTAGTTAATTAACTCACTTCTTTGTTCTTAAAAAAAATCTGTAAAATTGTACATTTTAATTTTTTTCATATTTTATTTAAGAGTTATTGGATAAAACTGCTTTGGTTGTTTTTATATACGGTACTAAAATTGTTTAAAATAATAAAACTGCTTTATTATTTACACTTTATACTTGAAATGAATATTAGGCACACAATGAAAAGGGGGCGATAGGTGTTAGTCAACCTCCAGAAAAGGGAGATGGGCCACAAAAGGTTGGGAACCACTGATTTAGAACATGCAATTCCAATTTAATTATTTATTTTCAAGTAGTTTGTATATGTAAAGCTGAATTTTATATATTACTTTATAAAATTATAAGTTACAACTAGATAAATTATTAAATACTTACCTAAAAAATTGTGAAATTTTGAAACGATGCCCGCTTGTAGTATTCACAACTCATGTTCCACTAAGCTAAATTTAGAATTTGGGATGTATTAAAGATGATATAGAAGAAAATATAACAGCGTTTACCTGTAGTGTGTATGGGAACACCTCGGTGAAAACCATAAATGTATTGAAAAACATTCATAAGTGAACCATTCTTTGACAGGTTTAAGAACTATTTTTATATCATAGCAATGTCTTGTAACTTTGGTTTTGATAAATCCTATCAACGACAATTTTAAAAAGTCCTATATAAATAAATAAATAAATACAGTATCTTTATTCTCTGTTCTAAACATATTTTTCTTCCAAGACGACCAAAGGCTGTCGTGCATCCTAACTGTATAATACAAACTTGTGAAAACAACCCGAAACTGTAGGAACCTACACTAAATGCTAAATTAATTTAGCGTGGTTCCCCGTTGATATAAGCATCGGGGTTCAAATCCTAGCCGGGTGTAGCTAGGGTATTTTTCTAAATGTTATCTTAAATATTTTCCATACACTCCTTCCTTGAAAATTTGGGTACTGTACTGTTTATTATAATCGGGCCTAAGTTCTATCGACCTTAACGTTCCTGATAGTGGTAAGTGACGAAGCCTGGCGGAAAAACTTTAAATTAGGAGTAGTTCCGGAATAAGCTGGGGATGTATAGAACTAAAGTTTTCAATAATCTTTTATAAACAATTAATTCAATATGTGTTATGTAATTAAATCTCTTTGTACCTTTTTTATATATGTAATTTTACCTTAATGTTTTTTTTTACACCTTTTATTTTAAAAATGTCAAGTCTTCAAGTATTATATTATTGGTCCGTTTTTATCTTGAAAGTCTCTGATTGGCCTATCCGTTAATCACCATTTCCTGTTCAGGGAAATAACGGCTTTCCCTCGTCCATTCTCTATTTGGATCCTAATAACGTGAGACATCTCTTTTTTGTTTTCTCTTACTTTTTTAATTTTATTCAAGAATCTTTTCTAAATTAAAATGTAGTCTTTTTCCTTTTTATTTCTTTCTGGTTTTTGGGGTTATGAGTTAAAATTTCCGTGTAGTTATGTTGTTTAATTAATTACCTTTTATGGTTTCGGATTATTATGCATTTTTTGTGGTATTCCAATGTAACGTATAAATTGTCAACCATGAGGCCTGTTTTTTTTTATATTATGGTTTTTGTATCAATCGGCATCCTATAAACCACGCTGTTTAAAATTTAATAGAACAGGGGATTAAGTATAATGGTTGAAGACTATTTTCTTTGTATTAATTTTTTTATTTTTAGTTTTCTCTGTTCTACAGGAGATATCCTTTATTAATACCTTAAACAAATCGGTAATGTAGTAAATGTAAAAATTTCTCTTTTATTTTAAATTAATCTTTTATTATGTTTTATTACCTTTTTTATTCTCTTAATCTTTTATTATGTTTTTTTTATCTTTTATTCGCTTAATAAATAATACAGTCCTTTTGTAACTGGGTTATGATTTAAAAATAATCATGTGGTAAACCACGTGTTTTGGATAACTATCTTAACCTCCTTTTGTATTGATTAATTATTGTATTGATTAATTATCTATTTATGCTCTCTTTCAGTCTTAGCTATATATATATATAATCTTTTTACTAAACTTAATGTGTTACTGGTTACCTTTCAATGAGGCGATCAGTACATAAATGGTGCCGAAACTCGGAATAATTTATAAATAAATGTTTTTGTAAATCTATATATTTTTTTGTTAAGCCATTTTAATGTATCTTAACTAATAACTTTTTTGTTTTTGTTTACATCACATCTATACTGTGGAAATGGAACTACCAACAACTGTGAATGATCTCATCTTGGGCGTGACCAATCCCGGGGAGGAGCGAGCCACTGGTCAATCTCAAGTGTTCCCTTCAAACTTCCACTCCCTTCAGGACATGGATAACTTGCGGGTGAGAGCCATCCATAATAATACCAGATTAATTAACACCCCCCCTAATGTATTAGAATATACTAGAACTCCTGTATTATGTGTTGATGGGGGCAGTGGTCGATGTGATAATTTAATAGATTTACCAATGTACTCATCGGTAGGAATGAACACAAGTCAAGGGCAAATCCAGGGTGAAATTGGTTTTAACCGGTTAGGTGATACTGGCGGCAATGTTTTTTCGGGTAGGAATGTTGATAGAGCAGCGGGTCAGGAAGTTTCATCCAATGACAATTTCTTCCGTAAAAACTCCTTGACTAATCTCATGAAAAATATTTCTCCTCCCAACATTAATGCACCTGAGTCAGTTTTTATTTTCCTTCAGAAAATATGTAAACTGGTGAAATTGAGAGCTTTCCCTGAAAATTATATTATAAGGGCCTTATTTTCTCTTACCTCTGGTATGTTGATGGAACTATGGAGTAAGGCCATGCAAAATGGAGTATCGTGAGTGACCTTGAAAGAAAACATAAAAAATGCCTCACTTCACACGACATTTCAATTCCTGCAATGAAGTATTTCAATAGACTTCAAAACCCATTTGAATCCCTCAGGGAATTTGTTTCTGCATGTCTGGACACTGCAGATACCCTCAATCTGCCGATCACTGAAAATGTGTTGGCCTACACAATCATTTCCAATTCTGCACCCCAGGTTAGATTAAGATTGGGTGGAGTCAGGCCACTCACCCTTAGACAATTAGAGACCTTAGTGGAATCGGTGGAGGATGAACTTCTCTCCGATCTTCGTTTCAATCAACAGTTCTCATCGGGCAAGCTTACTGAGCCACCTCAACCTTATCTACAGTTCAACCCTAACCTTTCAATCACGACTAAACCTGAACTAAATTCTGACACTATGCCTAACCTCTTTGTGCCTCCAAATGAGCCTCAATATGTGTATAATCAACCCATAGTTTCTCTGCCACAATCTCAAAATAGAGCAAATACTTTTCCTGGAAATGAAACTCAGTCTGTACCAAGATACACTAAAAATGTCACACATTGCCAGAAGTGTGGGGGAGTAGGGCACTTAAGTCAAGTTTGTCCTTCACGCCCAAATCGTAGAGGCAATTTTCAAAATCAAAATCAGTCAAATGGCCCTAGGTTTAACAACAAACAATGCTGGAAGTGTGGGGAATATGGTCACACGAAATTTTCCTGTCCAAAAAACTAATTTCGGAGAAGTTACAGAATCGGGATCTTGTCCGTAATAAAAAACCGATTCAAGAAGCAAATTTTCAAAAAGTTCAAACCAATTGCATTCCTACTTCCGTTCCTATTATTCCTGTCAGATTAGGGGATAATTATTATCCTGCTCTTGTTGACACTGGTGCCAATTGCTCTATTATTTCCACATTTTGTATGGAGGAACTGGCTAAGTCCAAGTGTTTTGTCGAAAGACAAGAGTGTAATGTTCCTGTTGCTAATTTTGGTTCCAGTCCTGTGATGGTTAAAGAATCAGTCTTAGTGAGTGTAAACATTCAGGGATTTTCTTGGAAGTTTAAATTTTATGTTGCCCCCCTGTCTCAATATGCAATTTTATTAGGTTCTGACTTTGTGAATTTCTCTTGTATGATTATTTCTCTATGTGACAATGTTTACCATTTTAAATTTCACAATGTAAAATACCCTTTCTTGTCAATATTAGACAAAATATTTGTGGGTTTGGCTGATAGCCACAGCAATCAAAATCTACTTCTAAAACAGTTCAAAAAAGAATTCCCTACTGTTCTAACAGAAGATTTAGGTTCGACCAACTTAGTAAAATATGATATTATGGTCAATTGTGAAAAACCTGTGCGCTGTGCTCCCTATCAATGCAATCCTGTCAAATTAAAAGCAATGAGGGAAATCACTGATAAACTGTTAAGAGAAGATGTGATTTGTAACGTATCTTCTGAATATGCATCACCATGTTTTCTTGTACCTAAGAAGGATAAAGGTTTTCGGTTAGTGGTGGATTATAGGAAAGTAAATCAACATATTGTTTTTGATTCATATCCTTTACCTAACATTGATAATGTGTTTCAACATCTCTGTGGAGCCAAGTTCATGTCTATCATCGATCTTAATTCGGCATACTATCAATGTCCTCTTACTCAACGTTCTATTAAGTACACTGCATTTGCAACACCTTGGGCTACTTACTGTTTTAAGCGTATGCCATTCGGCTTAACAGTGGGTTCGTCCTGTCTCAGTAGGCTGATGGACATTATTTTTGGGGACATTAAGTTCAAATATGTTTTCACATATCTAGATGATCTATTGATTTATTCTGAATCATGGGAAGAACATCAGATTCACCTTAGAGAAATCTTTACTCGCTTGAAATCGGCTGGCCTCACTGTCAATCCTGACAAGACAACCTTGGGGCAGACTTCGATCAATTTTCTGGGACATGTGATCTCTAATGGTACTATTTCTATTGCCTCTGAAAGGACTCAGATCATCACAGACTTTCCTCAACCTAAAAATGTAAAAGAACTGTCTCGATTCCAAGGAATGATTGGTTTTTATTCTAAGTTTATCCCAAATTTTTCACATATATCAGGTCCACTCAATCACCTTAAAAAGAAAAATGTACCTTTTGTCTGGCAAGAACCTCAACAACAAGCTTTCAACAGTCTTAAAAAGGCCTTATCTACTCCTCCTGTACTTCATATGCCAAATTTTGATCTTCCCTTTGTACTGGCAACTGACAGTAGTGATATAGCTTTAGGAGCTGTACTTCAACAAAGAATCGATGGAGATCTTGTACCAGTTTCATTTGCTGGGAGAACATTGTCTGTGTTGGAAAGAAAATATTCCATCTACGAGCGTGAAGCATTAGCGGTAGTGTTTGGTATGGAAAAGTTTAGGTCTTATTTAGAACATAGACGTTTTGAACTTATTACAGATAACCAAGCATTATCATGGCTTCTTAAACATCCTAAACAGCTAGGTCGAATTGGTCGCTGGGTATTGAGAATATCTTCATTTGCTTTTGACGTAACTCATGTAAGAGGATCAGAGAATGCTGTAGCTGATTGTTTGTCACGAATCTTCCAAGAACCAAATTCTGAAATTCCATCTGTAAATATTTTAGAATCTGTACCACAATCTTTCATTTCTATTCAAGAACATCAAAAATCAGACACACATATAATCAATCTGGTTAATCGCATTAAACAAGGAGAAATTATTCCTGGCTACAAAATTAAGAACAATCTCCTACTTTTCAAACCACCTAAATGTAACAAATTCAAAGTTGTAGTCCCAGAATTATTAATTCCTATGATAATAAAATATTTTCATTCACTACCAATAAGTGGACACCTTGGTATTCTCAAAACCACAAACAGAATTAAGAATGATTTCTATTGGAATGGACTCCCTGGAGATGTAAGAAAGCATGTCAGATCTTGTGAACCTTGCCAGCGGGCAAAACCGTACCCCAGCAAAACTGGATTTTTGTCCTCTCACACTCCTACCAGGCCATGGGAGAGAATTTTTATTGATTATATGGGTCCATTAACTAGGTCTAAGAATGGGAATACTATGCTACTTGTGTTAGTAGATGGGTTTTCAAAATGGGTGGAAGTTTTTCCCATGAGGGAAGCGTCAGCTGTGAAAACTGTGGAAATTCTTAAGAACTTAGTTTTTTCTAGATTAGGATATCCTTGTGAAATTGTAACTGATAATGGGTCTCAATTTAGGTCAGTTGTTTTCAACAATATGTGTTTTGAAGCTGGTATTAAACATATTTTTCATGCACCCTATTATCCACAAAGTTCTCAAGCAGAAAGATTCAATAGAAACTTGAGGGCAGCACTAACCATTTATGCCGGACATCAACACAATCTATGGGATGCGTGTTTTCCTGCTCTCGTTTTGGCTTTTAATTCTGCTGTACATGAATCAGTAAATTGTACCCCTGCGAGTTTGTTTGGAATTTAAAAATCAGTTGATGGGAAATGGGAGAGGGGCGCCTAAAAAGTTTCTAAACTAATATAAAAAAAACCTTACCACAATTGTGGAAAAATCTAACTTTGTAAAGGCAGACGATAAATATCTAGAAATAAACGAATACAAAAACCAAACAGTATCTTAAAGTGGATCCATTAGTATTATGAATACAATTAAAATAAACACACTCTAGTAACATAACTTGAGGATCGTGATTTTTTTTGGGAAACCACGATGCCCAGTATTAATGTTTTTGTAACTCTGTTACTAGTTAACATTCTTTGCTGAAATGTGATGCTATTTTTTCCAAAAAAGTTTCTGTAGAACTGTATATTACTTCGTTTCACTATAATCGTGCTTAGGTAAGGATTAAGGTTTGATCACCCCAATTGCATGTTACCGGAGCTTGTAGACCCAAGACACACAAGGAATATGGAACATATATAGTGGAAGCTCAGGGTAAAAAACCACGGAAACAAAATTAAGGCTAATATAGGAAGAATTACACTCTACTTGTAAGTATATAACTATAAGTTATGCATTGTTTTTAACAAGGGTGAAAGCAAAATTCCATTAGGCCAATATCACCAGTTAATTTTCTTACATCTATTTAGCCAGAAGAGTCCATCAAATATTTAAAAAATTATAACAGGTGCCTCCTTGACCATCTAGACTGGGATAAATATCCAAGGTGGCCAATCCTATCCCGCCCCACTTCCTTAATCCCCACCCTAGAATTCAGCGTGAGAGAAGATTGGTAGAAAACTACTCAGCTCAAACTATGCGATTAAAAGTTTGTCGAGAATAAATTCTTCATAACATCTTAAATGTACGGATTTTTAATCCACAACAAATACAAATCTACAATATCACGATATTTAATTATAGTTCGTTAATTCTCATAATTCAACCACTACTTATGATATTTAAAAAAAGTTAAATGCTATTTGTTTATCATGTATAATAGATATACATTATTTATATCAATTATGAAGCTTTACTTTTTAAGCATTAATTAAGTGGTTTTGGCCTAGCTTATACAATTTTGTGTGAGAAGTTAATAGTTAGTTAATACATTATCTTACTATTTTTTATTTACCATTATGTCACAAACTGATTTATGCTAGTTGTATAAGTGTAAAATGTGTTGTACTTATTTAAGAAAATCTATATTAGTGAATTTATTTTATATCTGTATTAGTAAATTTCATTTGTTCATTAACGTATTGAAAGGTATAAATTTTTTAATTTCTGTATAATTTAGCAGTTGTTTTTACAAGTACATTTATCGTCTAGTTATTATTTAGTAAATAATGTATGTGAATATGCTATATTGTTGACGTAGTTATGGGTGAGTTTATTTGTTTAAATTTGTACTGATGAGTATATTTTTTTCGTCTGTTTGATAATTTTATTTTTTATTTATGAATATATCGGCTAATTTTAGTATTTGTGAGGTTATTTTTACATTTGTATTTGTTAAAATATTAATTGGTAGCTTGGGGCAACAGTGGTTTCGTCAAGCCATTACATAGTGCAATTTTTTTTGGTCATGACTCATGACGCTATGAGACCTATACGTACGCACAATGTGCGTATGAATACCCTTAGCGGTTTGTGTTAAATTTCTTAAAAGTATCCGATCTGAAGAAACAATATATAAGTAATTTGAAATTAAAATGTGTGTGTATTTTAAATTTATCATATCTAAATACTCATTCACTATATGTAATGGTAGACCTTTGAGCTAAGAGGTTTATTTTTTAGTTATTGGCATCATATTGATTTATGGCCACGTAAAGTTAATACAGGTTCCTTCAAGGGCGCCTACAGAATTTTTCTTCAAGGGGGGCAAACCAGTACTGAGGGAGGGGGGGGAAGGGTCTGAGAAAATGTATTAAATTGAAGTCTCAAAAGACACTTTTTAAGGCAAACCTTGTCTCATAAATATAAGATACAACATAAGAAAAATGTTTCAAATGTACCCAAATTCGTGGGTGGACACTTGATTTGAATGGCGAATGCTGTTGGAATTGCTTGCGTATGCGCCAAACTATCAACCCTGAAGTCAGCAGATGGCCTGGTGGCGGGCGCTACTAATTAGCTTACAGTGGTGGCTCGTAGCTAAAATTAGTGGGGGTGCTGCTCCAGAAAATGTTCAGCCTTTGTTTTAAAATTGTGTGAAAGGAAAAAAAAACCTTATAAAAGAAAATTTATTCATGAACTTGATAAAATCTTAGTAAAAAAAACAACATTTTTTACTTACTTTAACTTAAATTGTTACAGTTCAAGCTTGATCTATTCATTTAAAAATGAAATCTTTTATTCTTGTTTTAATTTGCGCAAAAAGTTCAATAATTTTCTCCTTGATCGCTGGATGACAATTGAGGAAATTTTTCTCCATTGAAAGTACTGCAAGCGCATTTAGTCTTTCTGTTAAATAAAAGAACCGAAAAAAAATGAACCAAATAGAATAGCTGGAATCAGAATAATAATATAACTCTACACTCTTCTACACTTTATCACATTCAAGAATATGGTACACGGTTTTTAAGCACAAAACACGCTGAGTAAAAGAAAACCTCCTTCCACCCTCACGCCAGAGCCGGCATTGCGAGAGCAACAGTGCTCTCTCTACCTGGCAGTCTCGCCTTCCTCCATACCCACCTCCTATGTGCGCATGCGCACAACAGTCAAATACCACGTCACTGGCACTGTGAAGCGCACAGTTCCGAGGAAAGATTTTTGTATCTTTTTCATAAACCGGGGGATGGCTACTAAAGTACTGACATTAAGCTTAAGAAATATATATTGTACTACTAAAATAGAGAAAGAATTAAAGAAAAAAGTACTCTTTATATTAAATGTTATCGATAATATCAAGTGGAAATAGGGGGTGCTGCATTTACGCAGTGCCTATACACGAGCCGCCACTGTTAGTTTATCAGTTATATTGTATAACTCTTTGTTGGCCGGGGGGACTGTTTGAGAGCTAATTAAGAACACTGTTGTGCGGGATAGCCTACTTCTAATATTTATACAACCACAGAAACTCGGAGGGGGGGGGGCGGCAATCGCGCCCCTAGGTTTCTTCGTTTGTCAAAGGGGCCCAAAACTATCTTTGGATTATCCTTAATAGTTACTTATTTAAGAAACTGATTAAGTCTTGTTCTCATGGCTACCATGAAAAAAGTATATTTCGAGACCGTATAGTCCCAGGAATATGGGATACAAACTTCCAAAAAAAGGTTATTGCATTCTCACAAAGAACTAATTTCTAAATGTCTGAACTGCAAAAACTGATGTCAAACTATCGAATTGCGAGATAATTCCACACGCCAGCTTAACACAGTGTGATACACGGCTTGTCTGAGGCTCTACGCTGCAGATATTGTATTCACATATCACATACGAACTAGCCCTAGTGGCGTGTTTCATGAACGAACAAGTAGGCTTCTGCTTTAGTATGCTCCACTCCATTAATTCTGTAGCATTTATTGGAAATAAACTACAAAAGCATACTAAGAATTATGCATATGAACTCACCTAGGCCCCATTCAGCAGTCTCACTTCGCTATGTCTTCCCCGCACGAGACCACAATAACATGCCTCTACGATATTTACCAAGCGACTAAAAGAGAAAATATCGTGCAAGAGTGGACTGAGCGGTATCTCGAGGCGTGGTGGTAAAAGTGTGGTGCGCACGCGCAAGACTGTAGTGTTAATGTCGTAACACGTGGCCTGGAATATTCTACAAGCTCCTACGTGGTTCCACGGATTTCTATCCTTCCCCTCCCTCTCTTCTTTGTTGTGTGTTGACCGTTATTTGTTTACCCCTCTTCCCCCCTTTTTAGAGCTAAATCTGAGAGTATATAATGGTGTGTGTCAACATGTACGACTACTCTTATCAGGACTCTTGTCTGGATCGTGTCCTCGGACACACCTAGGTGTCCTGGATATTTCAGGGAGGTACTAAATTCTCTTTCGGCACTATTGTTTATGGAAATTCCTTTTTGGCGAGTAATATTACCAATTCATAAAAACTTTGTTAAATTTGAATTCTTTCATATTAGTTTACTTTAACATGAAGCCCCGTAAGGTTTCGTGCGATGTCACGAGTTTTGTTTACGTACCGCTTTTGAGAGCTTAGATGTCTATCACCCATACGGCTGAGTGATATTTGTATATTATTATCAAAGTTAGGACTTGTAACTTATTACTCAAATGGTAAAGATAGTTTTATTCTGGCGTATGTAATATTACTATACTACTATATTATTGTCAAAAGTTAGGACGCTTAACTTATTTCTCAAATGGCAACAATAGTTTATTCTTACGTATGTGACATTTCTATTGTTGTCCAAGTTAGGACTTGTAACTAATTTCTCAAATGGTAAAGATAGTTTATTCTTGCATTACTATATTGTTGTCAAAGTTAGGACTTGCAACTTATTGTTCAAATGGCAGAGATAGTTTATTACTTGCGTTACTATATTGTTGTCCAAGTTAGGACTTGTAACTTATTTCTCAAATGGTAAAGATAGTTTATTCTTGCATTACTATATCGTTGTCCAAGTGAAAGGCTTGTATTACCTGCGTGGCAGGGAAACATGGTATGTTCTTATGATCAAGGTCATAGATAAGTATAGCCCATACGGCACCCAAAGTTTCATATTGTCGTTATATTGTTTTCTACTCTTTGGAGTAACCTTATATATCACATTGAATCGTAACCGATCATGGTTACTAAATGTTCTCGTAACTCTTGTTTTTCGCCATTACTTCATAGCACAAATTTATTGTTCAATTTTTATCACAATAAAAATAAAATGCTATATTTGACGCATGTCTTTATATCAAACCTTTATGATATCCTTCGCTTGTACCCGTAATATATAATGAAATAATTGGGGTGTGAGCTCATGGAAGCAGAAAGTGAATAGACCAATGTCGGCCTATTCGCTTTTCGTTACTATCCTACCGGCTCCTCTGCAATTATTGGTTCCTTTTTTTATATGATATATTTATGTTGTGCGCCAGCCTTATTTGTTTGGTAAGACTAAGGGCGGTGCTACAATCCGTATCCAAGTACTCGAAATAATTGATGAGTTAATATGACCGCAAACATTCTCATATATTTTCGGCAGCCATGATTCCAATGAAGATTTAATGTAGCCATATTTCACTAGAATCTGATTAGTTTCTTTCACATTTGAGGTGAGGATGTAGAGAAACGCAAGCTTATCCATTATAACTATATTTAAATAATGACGGTTGCTAATGTTTGTGGTGAGTGTGTGTTGATTTTTTCTCGGTGATTAGTTTCTTCATTTTCTGCCCTCGTGTTATGTCGCGATGTTGTTTCGGGTCCGGTTGAAGGAGGCTGCGTTTATTGGGTGCGAGGTTGCTTTTGTGGGGTATTCTCGTCTTTATCTGAAGTCTTGTCTGAGTATGTCTGCGAATTCCCAATTCACGTGGTCCCGGGGGTTCAAGGTGGAGGAGGGAAGGGATGAGGATCGAGTGTATTAAAAAAGTGGATAAGGCGAGATAATGGGTGGAGGGGGTAAAGGAACTTTGTTTTTGAGGAGTAGCTGGAGTAAGTGGTGAATCGTCGCTTCTCTTATGTAATAGAAAAAGTGACGAGTTCGTACATACAATAAATAAATGAGAGTTTGAGAAGTATGAGACATAAGATAAATATATTAGTTAAACAAATAAGTTTATTTAAATATAAACAAGTGAAATAGAATTACACACGTTTTAAATAGATTTTAAATCAAACAGTCCCTAGTTATTTAAGACAAGTTTATTCAGTTATCAATAACGTATATTTCCCCTTAGGCAGGATATCAATAAGCACCTTGATGACTAGGAGCTAACCGAAGTAAGATTGAAGATATAGTTTAGTTTAGTAACTCTAGAAACAAGGACCAATGCTTATTCTACTACGAAGGAGCGTCTTCCTCAACATAGCGGCAGTCAAAATTAGGCAACAAATATTAATTTAAGGTTAAGCCACAATACATGAAGACAATCCAGACAAGCTAATACCAGGCTAAGACCTGACAGGTCTATAATAGTGAAATTGTTGTGAATGAAAAAAAAGGTTATTAAGTCATAATTATATAAAGTTACTACGAAGGAAGTTATATAAGCTAGATAGCTTGAGTTAACTCCATAGAGAGTTACGAAAACCTAAGAATAATATCCTAGAAGAAGAACTAGCATACTACAAATAGTAAATGGTGAGCTATCAGGCATCTATGTGATTAAATTACTATGGCCGGTCAGTTCTTAATAAGTACTGCCTGGACATTCAATAGTATATTTATACTTCCAACCGAACTTGGGCTCACAATAGCTAGTGCAAATAATATTTGTTTTAATCAATACAAACGGTGCCTGAATGGGCCGGAGACAAAACACTATCCCCGCGGTCCACTACTACGAACTAGTAGTGCTCCCACAGGTTGTGCACCATAAGTAGATACACTAAAAAGAAATAATAGTGATTGCTATCTGTCACTGACCTAATTAGTTAATAGAACAAGGCTATATATAACCTGAATCCTCTCATTAAGTGGTCCTAAACAAGGTCACACAGTTTAGGGAGTGAATACTATTCCCTAGTATTTAAAACAATGTCCTAAGGACTTTATAAAAATAAGTCAAAAGCACTGACACATTGAATCATGTCATATGTACCAAGCTACATAAAGCATAAGGCTCATCATTATGAACTATGCCTTATGGGCATAAAAAACAAATAAGATATCCTGGCACATAAACTATGTCCTATGGTCATAACAAAATTAGAGCTCTAACAATCCAAACTATGCCTCATGGACATAGGAATACAAGTCAGATATACTGACACATAAACTAAGTCGTATGGACACAGGAAAATAACGTTAAAACTACTATTATGCCTTAAGGGCATAGAAAAGTAGTCTGATTTCCTGACTAACAATAAAACTATGTCATAGGGACAGAGCAAACTAATACCAAAATTCCAACGCTGACTCTAACTTCCAAATACTCATAGTCTTTGACGAGGCTTCATCTGTGACGAGGAAAAGAGACAGATGCCTCACACATCGTGGTCCCCACTAACTTGCTTCGTCGATGTAGATTAACGTCCGATGTGTTGCTCCGTTGAATTGATGAAATAGAATACAAAATGTGAAGCGAGGAATGCTGGTTATACACAAACAGAACTGACCAACTCGTGGAAGGTTTGCATCCGGACACCCAAGGGGGAAGGGGGTTAATTTGCAAAATTGTGCTGAATGGCCACTAGGGCTAAAGTAGTTGATGGTGCAGAGCCCAGAAAAAAACCATCTCTGCCATTTCTTTGAAGTGGAGATTCCGAGTAAGATGTTGTTTAACTGATGGTCCCAGCATAGTCAGCTGGGGCAGTTTTCCTGGAGCTTGGGTGTTTTCCGGCAACGTAAATCCACCGTGAATTAATATCTGCCACACATTATTAGAATATATTAGCTCTTGTATTCATCGTGCTAATTATATGTATGGTATTTTTATTGTACGTGTTTAACAGCAGGCTTAACACGCTACAGTGGGCTAGCCAATGGCCTTACTTTAGAGATAAATTCAAAACTAAAAGGTATTTCGTTTCTTTCTTTTCTTTCTTTAAACAATAATTTTATTTATATTAAACACACAAATACATATATAGAATAAATCAACTTAATTGAAAACAAAAATACATATTGACGACACGACACACACCAACCCATTTGATTTCTTGAGAGTGACTTCATTTGACATCGAATAGTTAAGAGGTTATCCCAGATTTAGTTAAAACGACCACAGCCTATACTAGAACCGTTTATTCTTTTTGGTTCCTCCCATGACGGGTGCCATCATCACGCTGTCTCTGGCCTCCCATAACCAGGGACCACGAAGGCAACCCACCGACTCTACGATCTCGGCTATGAGGCCGGTATTGATAGCTCTACCTGGCCACTCCCCCCCAACCTCTATTGGCAAAGGAGGCAGTCACGAAGCCTTTGATTTAATTGCCTGGTCACCTTCCAACGTCAATAAAGGGGTTCACCACGCCGTCCCTGATACTACGGTGATGGGGTGAGGGGTGGGCATGGAGCGTCATAATCGTCAATGACCTGGATGATTCGGTTGTAACTGGCTTTTGCCCTACTTAAAAACCTCTTCACCAATCCACAGATATAGCTGTCCAGGTAGGGGAGGCTTGGCATGGTCAGGAGAACGTGGTTTGGGATATGAGGTGGAGACCTCGAGGATCAGGTGAAGGAATCAGAGGTATATAGTATGGATTTGATTGTATCTGTATTTGGTTAAGTAGGAGAGTATGAGCGTGGAATATAGAAAAATGGACATCACACATAGCAGAAAAAGTCTGATCGTGGGGCTATATGCCAACGGACCAGCTGGGCACAGGAGCGGAGCCAGCTTCACTTTGACGCCCTTAGCCCTATCCACCACTGAATGAAGGTGCGAGTCCCAACTGCATCTCGCGTTCAGGGTCACCCCCATATACCATACCGTAGGCAACCACTGGACCACAACACCCTCCAATCGCATTGACTGCAGGGGACCCACCCTTTAAAACGCGTGAACAAAATAGCTTGCGTCTTCTGGGATTAGATAGCCAAGAACCCGGACTGAGGGTAGGTCAACAGCCTCTGGAGTGCAAGGGTTAGCTTGGCCCAGACCACCCTGGCGTTCTGAGACTATGCTAGGATGGCGGGGTCATTCGCAAACCGGAATAAAATGGTTCCATGCGTGATGAGCATGTCCCACATGAACAATGAATACAACAGAGGCAGGAGCCTTGTGGAACCCTAGCCAGGACCGGTCGGGGTGAAGAAAGATGGGGTGCCCTACTCCCACTCTGAAAAAGTGGTCACCTAGGAAGGAAATGAGGAGATGGATGATAGACAGTAGGACTCCAGCCTCAACGAGAACGGCGAGAAGCCCATGGCAACTTACGCGTTTGAAGCCCCCTTTGACGACCAACACCACGAACCCTGTATAGGCTCCATCATTGAACGCGCTGGTCACAAGGCCAACTATCGTAGAAACCACGTGGGTCGTTGACAAGCTCTTCCGAAAGCCGAATTGGTGATCAGGCAGGAGGCGGTTCACCTCTAGCCATGCCTTCAAGCTAGTCAGGATCATTCTTCCGTTTGATCTCTGAACATCTGAATGGCTTTGTAAGGTCCACAAATAAACATAAAAAACACAACAAATACATATAAACTATTACAATTTATTTACATGCTAACATTATTACAAGACATAATCTCTACAGTTTCATTAAGTGGATTCTTTCATTCAGGTACTATTTACAGATACAATAGCAATTGTATATTATTATCTATAACTTTGTTGGCGCTATCCAGGGTTGTTTCCTAAACTCATCTTGGAGTGGGATTCGATGGCTCAATCGGGAAGGCTATTCTTGGCCGATCACTAGCAAATGACACGTAACAACCCCTTCCACTGGTGTTGACTGGCCATTTCGCAGTGCATTGTCCTGCACTAAATTATTAGTGCTTGGTTTGGGTGGTTGTCTTAGGAGCGTTTCGAAAGGGGTTTTTCTTCCTTTATAGTGGATTTGGAGCTGGTCCCATTGCACCTTTATTTCACCTTACCTTGGATGTAAGGGGCTCTGAATCCAGTACAGGTATGGACCACATGACATCGGCACCTGGTATGATTGTACACACATCTAGATCATCACACACAACTAGTGTGGTGTCTACTTATTGTAAGACTATTACTAGTAGGCCTAAAATTAAAAACATTTGAAAATACTATTAAAAAATAGTTAGCCATAGGCATAACATTAAGTAAACATTTATGGATAGTAATATTATATAATATTAGTAACACTTCATCATGAGTATTTACAACATGACCTTTGTTTCTATTGTAAGGGCAGAAAAGGAGATGTTTTCATCATAGCCTCTTTCAATAGTTTAATCAAATTGTTTGCATGTCATTTGTTTAGGGATTACATGAATAAAAAGATTGTCCAACAATCAAATTAATTCTCTCATCGTCTTAGAACTTTAGATCAACGATTTTCTTGAATTTCAGGTTGCTCCAAATAGAAGAAGGTGGCCACAGGGTTTCAACAAACATTTTAAACTAATATTTTATTAAAGGACAGTGTCTAAAAGTAGTAATAAAAAATAAATTTGTATTTATTTGTTAAATTCGTATTCTTTTTCGCTATTTTAATATTTTTCTTAGTATTTATCTAACTGTGAATTTTCTGTTTCTTCTTCACTCTCACCCGCCTCGGTGGCGTAGTTGGCTAACGCGCTTGTCGTGTTGAGCTCGACTGCTGAGGACGGGGAGATCGAGGTTAGTTTTCCACTCTCCCTCCACGCAAATTCGGGTTCACTTCCTCTAATTCAACCTTCCCCATTCCTAATCCATTAGCGTAATTAATACTTAAAGCGTATAACCCGAACGGGTAGTAAGACGCGGTGCTAAATAAATTCTTCACTCTCAATATGTGGGCCTAAATAATTTGTATGAAGAATGCTTTTACATAACTCACAAACAGATGATCAAAACAACCTTGCCTTTCTGCAACTATATGTTTGCCACAGCCTTGTTTACATTTACAAATTACCATATACAAAATTGCTTTTGGAGAGGGTAAATTGGTCATTGTTATAGATCTTAATATAAAATATTTCTCTGTTGGACCAGCCCCACTGATAGAATGTAAAATCGTTTGAAACCAATTTTTGAACGTATAGATATAGGAAACCCTTAAAATAATGTTTTGTGGCGTCTGAGGTCAGTGGTAGAGAAGCAATGCATGCAACGGATTTGGAAGGTTAGAAAAAAAAGAGCGTAACCTGTGTAATCTTTAGGAAAACAAATAATTGGCAGGGTTCAATTGCTCGCCAAATTAAAATCGTGGTCGTCGAGACTTGAAGCTTCCCTAATTTACTCTCTTCTATACACCTGATTTCCTTATACCTAAGAACTCAGATAAGTTTTTTTTTTATTATAATGTGATTAAA
>CABFOV010003599.1:51220-63481 GCA_902141375.1 Timema poppense
GTTGCGGCAGATACATCGCAAATATCGTGGTCGGTAAACTTGACTCCACAGGACCCAGTTCTCCGCACTTGATTGCCTCAAGAGTGCTTGAAGTCGCTAACAGCTCGACAATTGCCAGAGTTGTTCGCGATTCTCTGCGTAAGTTGGATTTATATAAGTTTTTACATTCGGAACTTTATCCTGTGTAATTCTGTGAGACTAAATATTTATTTTATGGTTCTGTTACAGGAGTACTTTGGCCATCAGAAAACAATGACGAAAAGTTTATGGTGCTGCTGACAGATAGCGCAGCATATATGCTAAAAGCTGGAGCAAGTTTGAAAGTGTTCTACCCAAAACTAATTCACGTTACCTGCCTAACACACGCCGTTTACAGAGTCGTAGAACACATTCGTGCACAGTTCCCGAATATAAATGCTGTAATTTCATCTGTCAAAAAAGTATTTCTGAAAGCTCCTTCGCGCATAGCAACATTTAGGGAAAACACCTCTTCCCCCACAACCAGTTCTAACACGTTGGGGCACCTGGATACAAGGGGCAGTGTACTATGATGACCACAAGGACAAAATTCAAAGGGTACGTGTATATTTTTAAGAAAACAATTTTTCTATTTATTCAGAGCTAGATACTTAAATAATTTTTCCTATAATTCTATTATAGCTTGATAATTTTGTTCAGAATTTAAATAATGAATTGATTCTCAATAATTTCAGGTAATTCCAACATTTGAGGAAGAGGGTGCTGTGTCAATAAGAGAGGCAAAGGTTGATACATCTTCTAGCTCTGTTGTGTCTGATTTGACCAATGTAAAGAGCTATTTCGGCAACCTTCCTGGAGATATCGTAACACTGGAAGCCAGAGATCTGCCTTTAATAGAATCAGTGAGGATAATGCATACAATACAAGAAGGCGTGAAGCAAACCCCTGGGCCCGTTGCCCCGTCATTCGCAACAAAACTTGAACAAGTACTACAACGAAATCTCGGGTGGAGAACAATGGTAGCAGCATCAGACATCTTGGGAGGGCAAAGCACGCCATTGCAGGAGATAAGTTTAAACTCTTCAGAATTGTCAAATTTAAAATTTTGTCCCTTGACATCGTGTGAAGTTGAGAGAATCTTTTCAAACTATAAAAATATTCGATCAGACCACAGAACAAATATCACTTGTGAAAATCTAGAAAAGTATATAGTGATTCAGAGCAATGTGAGTTGCTTGTAGATTACATGTAGTAAGTAGCTTGTAGTAAAATACATTTTACATTGATTATTGTGTGCCTATTTTTTAAAGTGCCTATTTTGGTGCCTATAGCTTATATTTTTAGTGCCTATTTGCCTGCTTATTTTAAACATTTTTGGTGCCTATGAATCCGGTCCCTACTGATAACTCACTATATGTAAATAACATCAAAATGTTTTACCATTACTAAGAATATGTTTAAAATAAATGGTACGGAACTCCGCACGGACTTTCTCGCTCTATTTTGTAAAAATGGAAATATTTACTCAAAGCTCGTAATATATGTGAAACGAAATAATATACACTAGCAAACCCAAGCATAAATTGTACCATACTTATGTAAAACATTTTTTAAGTCCTGGTTTTAAGTTTTATAATTAATTAATGTACTCATTTATATGTTTGAACCAATAAAAAAGATCAATATTCGGTCCACAAGGGTCAACACTTCGTATTAAATTTTCGATTACTGGTTAGAATTGTCGACATTTTATTAGGTGTTGCAAATCTTCATGCCATCGCATTGCTATTAAATTCCTCATTTATATATTTAGACCAATAACATATGTAAATATTGACTATTGAGTCTAAAATGGAGATAGGTCATGGTTGTACATACATTTATCCTAAGAGGTTTAAGGAAACACAACATAAACTTTTAGAGACTTACTCCTATTTAACTACTCTATGGCATTGGAGAATTATTGCGTTAAAACTCAAGTAGTTTATCTTTACAACTAAAGCTCACAAAATTGTATCAATATATTTGCCAATATCTCAGAAACTGTTGGTTTTATAAAACTATATTTCATATAAAAGCTTTTTAATTTTTAATAGTACTAGAATTTTGAAATTATAAGTTATTTAGTAACTCAAATAATTGCGGAGATTAGGAAATTTCAGCTTCTGTAAAGTACCATAAAAGTCATTTTCATGGGAAAATCTAAATAGCTAGTTTATTTATAATCTTAATCAACGCCCAGATACGAATTTTAATCAAAATCTTTTGAGCTGATTACGAGAAGATAGATTTTTTCCTCTTCCGCCCTTTATTAAACTATTATTATTATTATTATTATTATTAGTAGTAGTAGTAGTAGTAGTAGTAGTAGTACCACCGCGTCTTACTACCCGTTCGGGTTATACGCACTTACGCTAATGTGTAATGGTAGGGTGATTGCGAGATGAAATGAAGGAACCTACAGTTTAACGTGGAATCCGAACCACGGTGGAGGCCTGACATTCCACACATTCACAATTTATGGTTAATACACGTCTTTTCAGAAGGGAAGGAAGGGTTTGGTATAAACTACTCTTAATAGTAAGTTTAAACAGACACACAGACAGACGGCATTGCAAAGATAGCATTTAGGGTTCGCGGGGTCATGAGACGTTGACATTCACACATATATATATATATATATACTCTTCGAACACAAAAGGTAAAGTATTGCGACCGTAAAAAAAATCTAACCTGAAATGTTGATGGATGTCAACGTCTCATGACCGCGCGAACCCTAAATGTTATCTTTGCAATGCCGTTTGTCTGTGTGTCTGTTTATATATTTGCTTATAGCTTGAAAGTTATTGGTTTTATAAAAATATGTTTAGAATAAAATATTTGTATTATAGATAGATCTACATATCTGCAATGATAAGTAATTTCATATCTCAAAAAAATCTCGGAGATATGATAAAAAAAGAAGATAATTTACGCATCAGTCCGTAGCCCTTATAGTCATTTTGCCGAAATATTTAGAGTAGCCATTTTATTTGGAATACTTAAATATATTTTGAGATGAAATTTAATCAAAATTGTTAGAGCCGATTTTGAGAAAAACTACTTTTTCTCTTTATGCCCTTCAGTAAACTACCCTTAATTTTAGGGTTAGATATCCAATCCCAAAAACCCTTCGGGGCAACCCTATGAAATTTCTAGATAACAAGTTTTATCCTGATCGGTAAAATAGTTTAGGCTCTAGTTGGAGGTGCAGACAGACTGACATACGGAAATTCAAAAACCACTTTTTGGGGGTTGGGGGGGTCATGAAACGTCGAGATTCATAAAAATTTCGAGTTAGAATATTTTGATAATCACAATACTTTCTCTACCTGTAAGATAGCGAGAAAGTATCAAGACAGACAACGTAATCACATTATTATGGTTTCACGACTTTTGGGGTAGCTTTGTTGACGAATAATTTTGAAATTTATTTAAAGCCTTTTAAAAATATTAAGAGAAAAGGAAGGGAGGAAGGGCTAATATTTTTTCATACATTAATTACTAAGGGGGAGTATGTAGAGGTGGGGAGGGTAGAGACTTAATATTTTTATGTATTTACATCTTATTTATTATTTTTGTCCGGTATTTTTGCCTGCTCTTATTATTATTAATATTATTTTGCGTCCGCAGGGGGTAAAATTTATATTATATACAGACTACAACTTACTTACTCTATGGTATTAGGAACTCAAAAGTTCATTGCCGATCTTACAAAAGTACGCCACCTATCCTTTTCTTGATCTAGTTCTATCCAGTCCTATCTTTCAGGTCCATTCTAATGTTATCTTCCCATCTGCATCTGTTCTTCCCAATGGTCTTTTCTCATCGGGTTTGCTTGTCAGTACCCTGAACAAGGTTCTAGAATCTTCCCTTCAAGCTGCATGTTCAGCACACCATAATCTACGAGACTTGATTATTCTAACAATGTTTTGTGATGAGTACTGTGTATGTAACTCATCATTATGTAGGCTCATCCACACCCCAGTATCTTCATCCCTATTTGGACCAATAATGGAATAAAACTGGTGCAACCATTTTAAGTTTCGCCTAGGGCGCATGAAACCGTTGCTCCGGCGCTGCTAATCAGTTAGATTCGGTGGACACCTACTATATAAGAACGATAAAGTTGTTTACTCTATTGCTTAGAAAATATGCAGAGTAACAACATGCGTTTTTTTGTATTATATTAAACTTGTACATTTAAAATAAACTATATTAATAAAAAAGTTACAAGTTAATATTTACTTTTTTACAATCAGACGTAATTTCAATTAAATTAAAATTAAATAAAACATGAAATACGAGAATATAGTTTTGAAGTTATCATATTATTATAGAGAATAAGATAATGTTCTATCATATACGACGAATATTTATAATACAGTAGTTTTAACAAAATTTGATATTTTCAAATTAAATCATATCTAAACTGTTGAAAAAGTTCAGTAGCTTCCTAGTAGATTGGTCTGTCTTCGGAAGCACTTCTCCCTCTCCTCCTCATCCATTTTCCATTTTTTTTCTGTAAGCCCCTCTATTCTCCCTTCCCTCTCACATTTATATCCTGTTCAGGTAAAACCCTAGACTCGACACTAGTTGTCTGTCACCCCCAAACCTTAGCTAATAAAAATGTTCTCTGTCATGTATTTGTATGATCTATGTTAAAAAGATTTATAGAGTAAACTTGAGTATGCTTACCTTTTAAATATTTTGGATAACAGTGTTTCCTTGATTAGATAAAACATTTTTGTATAGCGTTGGTTTTGTAAGAAGAGAGAGGTGAAAAGTATTTCTCTAAGTAGTTTTATTCATATTTTATAGACGAACAAGACCTTTTACCACTTATAGCAGAATTAATATTGAAGATATTAAGATTCAGTGGCGCATCCAGGAGTTTACTTAGGAGAGGGTGGGCATGTGTGTCATAGCTATTATTTCTATCCTCTGAAAATATTCATCAAATTGTTTTAGTTTAAGACATCTTTTTTTAGAGAAATTACACACACACATGTATAGACAGGTTGTTAGAAAAAAGGGGTTCAGAAATTATAGATATTGTTGTACACATTAACATGTGTAGAATAAGTTTAATGATGTTACATGAGCTCTAGTTTTGTTGATACGTCGGTAAACTCCAATAATAATAATAATAACAATAATAATAATAATGTGTCATGAAATTATAGGTCCACAAACCTACGCACATAGAGATGAAGGCACTTTTGTATTTTAGTAATAAAATATAAATGGTACGGTGCACCACACAGACTTTCTATAGCGTTTATCTTGAAATAGACATTTACTAAAAACTCGTTAGGATTTGTGAAACGAAATAATATAACCTGTTACTTACTCTATACAGGGGTGGCTTAAGGGCCGTGCGAACCGGGTGGCTGGCCGGGGCGCCAGCTTGAGGGGGTGCCAAAACAGAGCTAGACATGACCTAACGTAACCTGAGCGTGATATGAAAATATTCCCCAAACCTAACAACTTCAAACCTAATGTGGCGTGATATGAAAATAATCCCCAAACATATAATTTCAAACCTAACTTAGCCTGGAAGTGATATGAAAATAATCCCTAAACCTAACGTAGACAGGGAGTGATAGTGGAGTTACTAAGCTTAACAAACTTTCAATATTTGATACTAACATGAAATTTTACACATTAGTATAATTTTGTGGTAAGTAAAATATAATTTAGTGCCACTCTTAAAAAGTTATTTTACATTTGCCAGCTTGAAATAATGAAGCCCAAAAACTTTTGTTTCATTTATAACGTAAACCATTCTTAATGTCAAAGTGTTTGTTAAACTTATAATAAAAATAGAGAACGTCATTGTCTACCAAACAGGTTCTTATAGTTTTATTTGATATCCTAACAGTTTTGTTACAATCTCGAAACTAAACGTTTATCATGTGTTTGATATCTATGGAGTTTCCCCTTCAATTATTTTCCTATCACGCCCAGGCTACGTTAGGTTTAGAGTTGTTAGGTTTGGGGATTATTTTCATATTTTCCGAGAGTACAATCACCGCAAGAAATGTGATAACTGGCAGTTAGAAGAAGATTTAAGAAATGCCAAATGAAAATAAAATTAAAAATAATATTGTTTTTGTGAAAGTTTTGACTGCCAAAAGTGACGATAAATCAACATATTATGGTCATTGCAGATAATATGGTTTGGCAAGTGGATACATGAGATTTGATCCTTTGCTATCTGTTAGTTACCTACACTTCTATGGTGAATGGACTATATTATCCACCGGTTATGTGGAGAGGCGCCAAAAAGCAATACCGCCCGGGCGCGAAATTTACCTCGGGCCGCCCCAGACTCTATGGCATCAGGAACCAGGAACACTTTTACAGAAAAATTGAGAAAAGAGAAACATCTTTATCACCAAAGAGCATAAGAATCAAATTCATTTTCAAAAACCTGTAGGTATTAAAAACAGTGGTGTAGTCGTAAATTTAGCAGTGCAAGGTCGTAGCAATCCCAAAGTTGAGGTGGGGTTTCGGGCCCCCCAACTGCCGTAGAGGAAAGGCTTGCACTAACATGAGTGCCTCTAGAATCTATTTGGAGCATCTTTTAATGATTACTAAGGCAAAAACTTACTTAACGCACTTCCTCTAAAATTCCAGGAATACACATAGAGCTCTGTAAATTTCATCGGAATTTATTGATTGATAGTAGGAAAAAAGTGTTAACATAATATTGATATAAAATCAATTAGTTAACTTGGAATTGCCAAGTATAAAAATTTACTAATACATTTTTTTTAAATATTTTTCCACGAACCTCAGTGCCAGAACGGCGTTCCCCCGCATTCCCGCTCCACAACACCCCTGATTAAAAATTATATATATATATATATTTGTTTATAGCTCAAAACTTATTGGTTTTACATAAAAAAAAGATTTTTATATTTAATAGTACTACAACTTTAAAATTATAAGTTATTACGAGTCTCAAACAGTTGTGGAGAAATGATGAAAATTTGAAACTCTCCCCTAGGTAAAGTACCCTCAAAGTCATGTTCATGAGAAAATGAATCTGTCCATCTTGTTTATAATAATAAACAGTGTTTAGATATTAAATTGAATCAAAACCACTAGAGCGAATTTCACTAAAATAGATTTATTCTCCTTTTGCCTTTCAATAAACTAGCCTTAAATTTAGGGTTAGATATTTAAATCCAAAAACCCCTCTGGAGAGGGGGGACCTTATGAAAACCCAAGATACAAAGTATTAGCCCTAACGGTAAAATGGTTTCGGTTCTAGCCCAAGCCAAGCTACAAACTGTCAGACGGCTGACATTGCGGAAACAACTTTATTTTGTTTCAGGGGGTAA
This sequence comes from Timema poppense, assembly GCA_902141375.1. Taxonomy (NCBI): domain Eukaryota; kingdom Metazoa; phylum Arthropoda; class Insecta; order Phasmatodea; family Timematidae; genus Timema; species Timema poppense. The sequence continues at coordinate 58,591 of CABFOV010003599.1, forward strand.
TGAAACGTCGACATTTATCAAAATCTTGATTTCGAATTTTGACGATCACAATACTTTCACTCCAAGGTGTCGATACAAAGTAAATATTGGTTTACAAAGTTTAGTTACCCACAGCCGTTGCTTGCCATTGGTTTGATCGCCATTGATGGGGAGGTCGAGGTTCGAATCTCATCTGTTTGAACTAAATATGGTTTTCCCGTTAACTGTGTATATATATATACTTACGCTAATTATTTAAACACATGGAATAAGGAGGTTAGAATTAAAATAAATGCAACACAATTTGTTTATAGAGAAAATAGAAAAACCAAAGTGAAAACCACACTTTGTTCTAGGTGATAGCCTGATACAAAAATTTGGAAATATCTTTAAAAAAATTAATGAGTTAGAAAAAGTTGGCCAAAGTTGGTGAAAAATTGCAATTTGTGGAAAACCGTTAAAGGTAGGCCTATATATATATCTTTAACGGTTTTCCACAAGTGATTTATCACTCTGGTTTTTCCATCTTTACTCCATGCAAATGCGGGTTCACTTCATCTTTGCTACCTTCCTCATCTCTACCCAATCAGATTAAGTCGTTAATAACCTGCGATCTGAGCGTAGCGATAAAAAAAGAAAAGTCTTGGTTTTGGATGGTTTATAATCATATTATAATAATAAATTAATGATTTTAAATGAAAACATGGTTTACCGAGTTTTATTTAATTCAGTTTTTTTTTAGTTCAGAGAATACAATGTTCTTGTTAGTATGGTGTTCCAAAAAAGTTAACTGTAGGGCCTATTTGTAAAGTGAGGTTAGACGTACAGTCCGTAAATTATATTTAATCGAAATAAAGTGTAAAAAATTGCAATTTTTCACCAAATTTGGCCACTCATTAATTTTTTTTAAAGATATTTCCAAACTTTTGTATCAGGCTATCACCTAGAACAAAGTGTGGTTTTCACTTTGGTTTTTCTATCTTCTCTACAAACAAATTGTGGTGCACTTATTTTAATTCTAACCTCCTTATTCCATGTGTTTAAATAATTAGCGTAAGTAGTACCGTAAAATATATGCCACTGAATAAACAACAAAAAGAAATGGCTATATTTTTTTTAAATATAGGAAAAAAAAAATATGTTTATATATTTCTACAGTAATGAATGTCACAATTGACTGTAAATAATGATTTCCTAAGGTAACTCAGAAACCTTATACTTTGAAAGGGATTCGAACCCTTGGTCCTTTGACTTTGGAAGTCATTCAATAAAACCCCAAGATTGCGTTCCAAAACTCGGCATCACTCCTTGGAGAGTACATCGGTGATAGCTTGTCTTTTGTTGAGTAGCAAGCAGCAAAGTTGAAAGTATTAGGGGGAATAGGGGTAGGGGTGCCTGCCTGGATTAACTCTGGAATGTAAGGACACTCTGAACTGGTGAAGTATAGCACATGAGTAATTAAACCTAACAAGAATTATAGATGTATGTATTATAATGTAACATCTAAATACAGTAAGCCGGTGGTTGAAGTTTAAGTGAAAAGATTTATGTTTGAGTTAAGCTCTTAGTGAAGTTCACACACACACACACACACACACACACACACATCATACAGTCTCATACAGATACAGTTCCCACACTTTTCACTAACTACCCACACGTAGGATATTAAAAGTTTTACCTTAAAACCACTCAGTTCTAATTTCTTTATATCGTTGGTTAGGGTATTCCATGAACGGGAAGTTGAAACTGTGAAATATTTTGAGTAGTGATTGGAATTATGAAGAGGAAGATATTAAATTGGGTTTCTTGAAAGCGAGTGGTGACATTATTATTAGAGTTAAGTGACTACTCTACGTAAAGAGAGTTATTGCGGGTAGTAAGTAGTAAATGGTTTCTTTATGGTGGTTGGTGAGGGTAGCGTTCGTTTTCTTTTAAGTCGTAGCCAAGTTAATCTATTATAGTTTGGAGGAATATAATCTCACGATTGGAGGACAAATATAAACTTAACACATAACTTATGTTTTGGATTATGTGTAGTCTCGCTGCAAGATAGCTGTAAAGCTATTATACACTATATCACAATAGTATAAATACGCTATGATAAGGGATTGCATTTACAAAAGCGTTTAAGATTATACAACACAGGCCACATCTCAATATTGATATGTTAACACCAAACAAGTTGTAGATTAATATTTACAAAAAGTACATATAAACTAGATAGATTGTTTTTAGGATCAAGACAAGATGATAACAAACCACTATAAAGGTTTCGAAGCATTTTATTGGACTCAATTTTTTCTTAACGGTTTCCCACTCCACGCAGGTATTAAATTCTACCATCCTCAATCCTACCCCATTAACGTAAATAGCATGCGTATTGCCCGGTTGGGTATTAAAACGTGGCAGAGTGTAAACAAATGGATGGTGGTGTGTACTGTGGTGAACTGGAGAGCCCATGCTAGAGACATACATCGAACCTCGATGCTGAAGTTTCGATGTTCGATGTTTTTGCCATCGATGTTTGTTGGTAGATGATTTTCTAAAATCGATGTTTTGTTTCGATGTACGAAGAACTGACCGGGATTTTACATAATTTACTCCACACCTGAGTATCGGGGCTGCCGCTTATAGGTCTTCAGAGATACCTGGTTTTGGTGGTGACCTTCCCTAACAGAGGCTACGGGTGTTGACCAGGACTTAGATCCTCATCACCAACCCTAGCACTCCCAGGCCCCCATGGTGTCAGCCAACTGGCCAGACTCTGTCCCAAGCTGGCCAGTCTCCTGTCTGTCGTCTGCACCTGACCTGGCTTCCACTGGGGTTCGACCCAACCTCCACCAGGTGACTCAGGTTCTGGGATACACCACTAGGGGATAAGATCAGGATTGGGCCAAAAAGGGGCAGCAGAGAAGAAAGAGTGAGCCGAGGGCAGCAGGGAGAAGTTTTCTACAGGTGTGTAAGAGACCTGCTCTGGAGAAGAGAAGTGCCCCCAAAGTGTAAGGAAGTGCTGGGCAGGCATACCCATTGTTAAACGTGCAACAGAAACATTGGCATTGAATGTAAGAGAATCAAGGAAAGTGGAGGCCAGGGGAATGAGGTTTTTATGGAGCATGCTGGGTTTCACCAGAAGATATAGGATTAGGAATGAAGACGTAAGGTCTAGAGTTGGGGCACAGGGATGTATGCGATAGGTTGAGAAAGTAAGGATGAGATGGTATGGACACGTAATGAGGATGGAAGCGGAGAGGATTCTAGGAAGATTAATGGATATGTAGGAAATAAACCACAATAGAGACAGAGGATGGGAGGAAGAGATAGCAGCAGCAAGTGTGTAAGTACGAGTAGGAGGGTGGAAGGATAAAGGAAGATGAAGGCATTGTACTAAACGGACCTGGCCATAGCCTAGAAACAGTTGATGATGATGATTTACAAAGAGCCAATCTGTATAACAGACATAAGTGCATACAATCTGAATACATACTTGTTTTATAAGACATTGTGATTTCTCTAATTAGTGAACTGAGTTGCTTTGTTTATTTTATAGAGTTAATTTTTATTTTTATAGGTGTAGTTATTAATACAATTGGTTTGAAATTATTTTGTATGTTTGGATTAATTTATTAAAATTGAATTTCAGTTAAATATATGTAAATGATTCGAAAAAAAACAACAAAAATATTTTCAATATAAAATATCGCTGTTTTGTGGACGATGTTTGTTCACACCAATAATTTATTGGTGATGTTTTTTATTCGATGTCATCCTTAGCGCACGGCCTCGTTTGGAAGAGACGACCGCTACTCAGCTCCAGTCAAATTTTTGTTTTATACCGTGTCTTACTACCTGTTAAGGTTATACGCATTTATATGATAGCAATTACTATAATATGGTACGGATGATGAAGGTAGCATTTTAGAGATAGTATGCCCACAATTGTATCGAAAGAGAATGGAGAACTATTTAGGAAACACCACTCTAAGTAAACCCGACCGTCATTTGAACCCCGATCTACCCATCTTCAGAGGCCCATTTTAGCACGAGACGATTCAGCCACTGAAGTGGGTCAATCGTATGTTGCCATGTAGCAATGTGGTGCCAGTGTTGCCAGATACTCCGATTTTTTGGTAGGTCCTCCAATTTTATAAGTGAAGCCCACATTCAGATTTGTATGTTAAATAGTTATGTTTTTAAATGTTGGATATTAGCTAAATTAACTATCTTTAAAACCCTTTATAGGCCATATAAAACGTGTCTGCGAACCAGACCCAGCCCGCGGGACACTATTTAAAACCCCACGCTGTGAATAAATGTATCAACAATCAACATACATACCCAATACACGGTGAGAGTGTAGGTAAGATACAGCCATGGAACAGCCAATGTACATTACACTTAGAGAGGTATTATTAGAATCCTTGAATAACACTTTTTGTTGGTAAAATACAGGGTGGGTTGGAAGCCATTATACGATCCAAGCTGAGGAAAGTGACGGACAAAGTGCTGAGGTTTATCTGACGTCCGGTGGAGCTCACTTCAGTCACACTATCTTCAAAAAGTGCAGGTTGTAGTTTGCTTTAATTTAGCAAGTGAATATTTACTTTTTAGCTCCAAGTTACCAATCACCTTGTTGTTTCCGCTCCAACCTTTATTATTATTATTATTATTATTATTATTATTATTATTATTATTATTATTAGCACCGTGTCTTACTACCCGTTCGGGTTATACGCACGCCCCCCAACCTTTATTATTAGTAAGCAAATGAAACTGATCTAGGAGTAAGTTGACATTAGTTCGTTGAGCCATTGTTTGCAGTACATAGCCCCCTGGTGACCTACTCTGCCACCATAGAGGTGGTCCCTGGTGACCTACTCTGCCACCATAGAGGTGGTCCCTGGTGACCTAC
>CABFOV010003600.1:7500-31313 GCA_902141375.1 Timema poppense
GGGGGGGAGTGAGGGAGAGAGCACTTTTGGTGGCTACATGGTCTATGGTGTCAATCTCGCAAAAAGCTCGCTGATAAAAGAGAGATCCGAGGTTCGAATCTTGATCAGGTACTAGGGTGGTTTTCCTTAAATGGTTTCCCATTCCCCTCCATGCAAATGCGAGTACACTTCCTATAAATTCTACCCAACTCATTAGCATAATAATTAGCACATATTATATGTATACTCTATAGCTAGTAAGCTAATAGTAAGTAGTAGCTAGATAAACATATTGCTATAAAAAATTATTTTATTAATTTAACAAATGGTTTTGAAAGGTATGGATGTATACCCTACCGAGTTCTCAGCCATATTTTGACTACAAGGTTTCCAAGGTTCCCCAATTCTGTCTTGACGAACCAGCAAGGCCAAGTCTACAATTTCACACACTGTCTCGTGAGCCAAGTAACCTAGGCACAATACATTTGTTTAAAATAAATGAGAAATTTTAACTATCCAAAACTAATAATAAGAATAAGGTAACCAATTAAATTATAACCAAATTATAAATGGAATTTAGGCGAAATCCAATTTTCAGATTTCTTAGTAGATAGTATAACAGAATATATAAAAGTGGATTGTGTGGTCAACTAAAATCTTTTAATAAAGACAATCTTTTAATTCCCCTTTTGAGACACAATTGGCATCTGTGCATCCTCTAATTATTTAACAATGACCACTCCTACTTTTCACCTTCTAATATTTTAGTTAATAAAATTGTAATGCACATTTTTCACTCCAATTAAAGATTTATTATAAAACAAAGCATAAGTCGAGAGATAAGACAGTAATGTTGAGTTTTCTTTAAGGTCAAAACATTAATTTTTTTACAGTGTGATTTCATTGTGCAAGATGTATTGTGATTAAAACTATCATTCTTTACCCCATTGTCTTCCATTATAATTTACAAATAAATTGTATGCCATTGATGAGAACAAGGCACTAATCTTGAACAGTGACCTACCACTTCTGAAGATCTATAGCTTTTTATATCTAGTGATTTTTAAATTCTAAGAGAGGACTTCAAGACGGGATGTGTAATCATAGTTAATTAAACTCATAAGTGATCAGGCACTATCAAACATTTGTTGCTTGTTCATTATCTAAAAGCAAATATTTACCTACTAACACTCTTTCATATGAGATATAATACATTATACAGAGAAATAAATAAGCACTACAGCAATATGTTGGTGGTAGCGATATACTGAATACTAACTCCTCCAAGCCACTAATAAAATACAATAAACAGCAACAACTTTAAAATAAATACATCATAAATAGTCTGTACTTACCCAATATTTCAGTAACTCCCACTGCCAATTTAGGAGATTCTTTGTCCTCCCACTTCGACTTCAACCATTCCTTAAATCTTTTAGAATCATAACCTTTATTCTTGGCCAACCCAAATGAACTTCTCTGAATTGATGAAAATATGCTATACCTATAAAATAAAAATAACTTAATCTTCAAGTATAGTTGAACTCCTTTTTATATTATATGATGGTTTGAAATAAATCCAAGATGTTTTATAACAATTTTAGAGTGCTAAGGTATTTTGAGTTTTGTCTTTTGATATACCACCTTTAGGGGAAGGAATTGGTGATTGAATACTATTCAAAAACATTTTATTGTAGATTATCAGGAACTATTTACATGGTTTTCTCTAAAATTAGGAATCCTAATGTACAATCCATTCACCTTAGGAGTGGTGGTAACTGACACAAAAATATTTTGATTGCAAATATTGGTTGAAAGTCACTAATATGAAAATTATTATTATTTTCCTAGTAATACTGAATTATCAATCAAGGGTGTTAATAAACACATTTAATAATACTGTTATTACTGTATAATTGGTTTTTCGTAACTTTTTGAAAGAACTAAAAATATTAATAAAACCATTATAATCATGTTTCATGGCTATGGCAACAAGAGATATTATAGAACATGAAATAATAGATTAAAAGGATTATATTCCACTTTTATCTTTTTATAACTCTCCACCAAAATATTTTTTATATATCTTGGCGAGAGAGCCATACAACATTTTAGTTTCAAAATAATATATTTTTATTTGCAAACACATGCGCATGTACACAGCCAAAAACCGGTATTATGTCATCAACCGTGCGGGTTTCGTCTGGTTTGCCACCTTAATTTATGATGAGAAAGCAGTCTTTTAGGAGCTCCCATTTGTAAAACATTTTTAAATGAACATCAGATGCAACTTAAAAAAATAATAACAAAATACAGCTATTTTAATAAGTGTGTATTTCAATAGTGTAAAAACACTAAAAACCAAATAAAAGTTAATTATATAAGAGCGAACAGAAAAATATTACACCCATTAAACAAAGTCATTGTCATTAACATAGGGTCTGGTCCATACCCACAATACTTGACAAGAAAAATAAATAATGCTGCATTATTTACTAATTGAAAAATATCAAATCAAACTACAAGGAAAAATTCTTCAACCAGTAAACCATACTCTGATAAACCACCTGGGTCCACACTCATAAGTAGTTGAGAATCTATAAAATTACATCCGATTTCACATCATGTTGGGACAAGGTAGCTTTTTGACCTGATCAGGGGTTGAATTGGCAAAGCTACCACCGCTGGTTGTCTACGGTATAGGGCCAATGACGGAATAAAATATATTTCAACCAATTTCAACATTTGAAAACTCTAAATAGCAAATTTGTAAATAAGAAATTTTATAAAAATATATTCAATTTTAATAATAAAACTGTCTTTTTAACATTTTAATACATTTACTTAAGCCATTTATATTGAACCAAAGAGTAGGGAATAAATTTAATAAATATGAGTGATATTTTTATTTAAATTAGGATTACCTATTGACCCAAAACCCCTTGCACCCCTTTGACACACTATCTAAATAAAATTTACCACTTACAATATTTAGACCCCTGCTCTTAGTTGCCAAAGAAATAACTACAAATAGATCCTAGAGACGCTCATTAGTGCCATCCTCTTGCCCTAAGTTTTCAACCTGGCTATGTTCTTGACAATAACAAGATATACCTAAATCTTTTCCAATCCTTTAGTCTGCTTTCGCTACTCAAAAGGACAGTTATGTCTGGAAAATTATTATTTTAAATGTGTGTATTGTACATAAAATACAATTTTAAGTATGTGAATGAGTTGTCATTTTAAAATTCAAACTACATTTTAGTTTTTTCAATTTATGGAAAAATTACATTGGTGGATGCAAATAGCCTGATATTCTAAATGCATAGCATACAACCCTTTAAATATGGTCCATTGCTATTCATATAAAGTAAACTAAATTGATTTTCAAGTTATTTAACATTAACTTTTTACGACAGTGTGTTAAGTGCTTATTTTTCACCTTTAGAGTTTAAAATTAAAATTTCAGTTGGTTTCAAGGTAGTAATAGTTAAAATAATACATTCTATGCTAAATACAAGAACTACTTATGACATAATCTAAAGGTCAGGGATGATGTGGATAGCTTAGAAAAATAAACCCACGTGAATATTTGAAAAACCACCTCAAGATTTTAAAAATAACATTTCCCTCAATGGTGATAAAGTGCAATGTGAGCTTGTTTTGCAACTGGCATAGGTAAGATAATAGTTCCACATCAGTATTAGTTAATAGGTTTAAGATAATCATAGCCCAAATATGGAAACTGCCTTATATATCAGTAAAGTAAAAGAAATAAACATGTTACTTACTCTTCTTCTGACAAAACTCTTGACATCAATTTGGCGCGAGCTTTTCGTTCATGCTTGACAAAATCAAAAGGTTGCTTATCCAGGTTTAGTAATTTACCATAGATGTCTATTGACTCGAAGAATTCAAGAGCCATCTTTTTGCGTATATCGATGGGGATATGGTCTTCATGATGGGCACAATCTAATGTTGTGAACTTTGGATACAATGAATTAAAATTAATATTGTTCAGGTCTAATTGAGTTACACCTGAAAGATAAATAATTTAAATATATAATTAAGGACTAAGAGATTAGTTCATTTTAAAATAGTATGGGATATAAATTAGTTGTAATTTTCTTTTTAAAAGTAAAGTAGTGTGTATCAAAAATGTTTTATTTGGTGAATGGAAATACTTCTGTTTATTACACTGATAACATAATTTTTTTTAAATCATAATAGTTATTAAACATCAACATTCTTATGAGTTATTTTTCCAGTATTTAATGTGGTCGGTATTATTTGTGTCCCTGTGTAAATGTGTAGTAGGCATAAAACATTTCTGAACAACCATCTCATAGCTTAGCTAGGAAATGCATTTTGTTCAAACAGAGAAACAAAATTCCCCAACTTTCCATTATTCCTTCATTAAATTTCCTGTTTTCCCAATCATCCAAAAATTTCCTGACTTTTCCTAGTTTTCCCTGTCTGTAGCCATCATGACTACCAATGTGGTTTGTCAAAATGTTGTACTCACCTAAATACCTGAGCAAACGATGCACCTTAAGCTTATTTTTTCTCATTAGGAACCAAATATCTTCTTGTGTGATAATGTCTGAATTTCGTCTTCTTGCTACCTCACTAGCTTCTAGTATGATGAGCTGAAGCTGTTTGTGCACCTCCCTCTCCACGAGAAGGGCTGAGTCCACACGAGGCGGCATCACGTCACCACAAGCATACATCATGCCTTTAATATCTATAAAGTATATTTTTTTCTAATCCAACAATATCATTAACTAATATATGGATGTTATAACTAGTACCAATCCTGAGAACAGAATTAGGTCTATAGTGAATTATGTGAGTGCGTATAACACTGAGTAAGATGTAAAAAAAAAAAAGAGTTAAAAATGACAACCTGAACGTGAAATTTTGGCTTTGTGCTCCAATGCTCAACCACTAAACCATTCTAGTTTGTCTCATATCAAGAGACCCTCTTTACTAGATTAAGATTCTGGTAGGATGAACAATAAATGAGTTTCAAACAATAGTAAAACTAATTTCATATGTTCATACCTCAAGTAATGAGATTTATATCTTTATCTCTTTATTAATATCCATTCCTATAAAATAACATTAATAATTTTAAGTAAAATGCTAAAGATCCAAAAGATTACGTTTGTAAATTTTTTAAACTGTTCTTACTAACAGAATCAGGGTATAGTTAAGTATATAATATCCTTGTGAGATCTGTTGAAAGTGATAGCATTTATGAGGGGCAGTCCAAAAAATTAATTTACGAGGCATATATTATGTCATTTAACGTCAAATCATCAACAAAAAACTCAACCTGACCATTTTGTATTTCAATGAAATTTTTACCAATTATTCTTCCCTTAAATCCAACCATAAACATATATTTTTTAGAATTTTAATGGCCCTGTTTTTGAGAAATGGATTTTTGAGATTTCAATAGAAATAGATTTTTTCTCCCACACCATATTTTTCAATTTTTATTAATTTCTGTTCTATTGCTGCTAGAATTATGCTGTTTGGTTCATTTTTTTCAATTTGAAATGGGCTTTAAATTGATATACAGCTTGGCACACTTTTAACAACAACAAAAAATTCTCCTCTTTCAAAAAAAAAATTGAAAAAATGATTGTAATAATGTTTTTTTGAAAAATATATATATTATTTAACTATTAATTATCTATATAAACTGAAAATTTCAAAATGGGATGCCTATGGGATCATGAGCTATGATGAAAATTGTAGTACAAGTAACAATATTTAAGTCCCGTGATCTGGTGTTATTGTTATTATTATTATTATTATTATTATTATTATTATTATTATTATTATTATTATTATTATTATTATTATTATATTAAGCTTTTGGTATGGAAGGTGATTTAATACATACGATCTAAATTATGGAAGCCTTTTTAAATTTTAACAACTTAAAGACTAGGCCTAGCAATATTAAAACTCTGTATAGAAAGGTATGAAAACTTATAAGATACAACTTACATGTATATGTACACATACTGAAAAGACATCTTGTGAATGTGGGGAATGCCAGGCCTCCACCGTGGTTCGGATTCCACGTTAAACTGTAGGTCCTTCATTATAATCTCACAATCACCCTACCATTACACATTAGAGTAAGTGTGTATAACCCTAACGGGTAATATATGTACACATAAATGTTTTCAGCAAAATTCATCTAGTCAATTGCTAATTTTGAAAAATTAGTTCTTCATACACCTTTGTAGTAATATAATGTTTGCTTTGTTTAATTCTTCTGCTGTCGGTCTATACACTCTTCCTGTTGGTGTTGTTGGATCAACTTTAGTGATAATGCCAGATCTATTAACACTCATTATGTCTGGGAATTGGGGGTATTTAAAAGATGGGCTGGGTCCACATGACTCTAAAATACTTATCTCGATGTCTTTCTCTTCTATAATACCAAGATCACACCCCAACCACCAATGGTTTGAGTACTGGCAAGTTACAAATCCAACAATGTCACTTATCTCCAATAGGGTGTCTTCCTCTTCAACAGATACTATTTCTTCTCTTGATTCAGTTGACGGACTGTATTACTTAACTTTCAGCCTAGTTTTACTCTCAATTGGAATGTAGTTGTGCAACTGTTGTGACCCTTTGGTTGAATACAAAAAAACTAATTTTTGGTATATTATCTTTGACCCAATCATAAAGCTGACGAGGTGTCATAATTTGTTCATTGTATAACATGCAAAGACTTGCCAGGGCAGCTAGCCATTTTACAGTCCCTCCCACACCATCACAAGCATTTTTTCCATGTGAGGAGGAAACAAAATTCCACTCTGCTTTCATGCTAAAGTCTTCATGAAAGCCAAGGTTGAGAAAGTTGGACTTATGTTTATATTGTGATGCTGCTCCATCTGAGAAATAATTTATTTTTTCAGGTGGTGTGGGGAAAGTTTGCTTCAAGAAATCAATCATTACTTTTTGAAAGAGCTGTACAGCAACTGTATCATGTCACATACAGTCAGAGATAATCACCAGACTTATATGCTCTAACTTCTCTGCATTTTCAGTTTTGTAATAGATAACAAAAGGCTGGATTGTGGCTTGTGCATTGTTCCAGTGAAAGCCTTGTACAGAGTCATGTAATATAAAAGAATTATTTTCTGCAAATTCACATATAACTAAATACTCATTTGGGGGGAGGTTTTCCTTGAGGTTCTTCAGATATTATGTTGACTGCTGTTTCTCGATATATGAATGACGCAGTAATTGTGGCATACTTTCAAATAAGGAGTCCAAAAATTCCTTAGTTGGTTTTGTCATAGTTTCTAGTGTTGTCCTGTTCTCTATCTGCAACCATTGTTTAAATGTAACATTCTCAATACAATTTTGCTCAAAGCAATCTTCAAAATGAGATCTGAGTTCGTCACTGCCCGGGCAATCATCACATTCACTAAAATAACACTTTGTTGTTGGTTCACCACATATTATATTAAATATCAAATCTTTATATGTTTTTATTGGCATTCCTCCATCATACATCTTAGGCATTTTGCATTGAACCATAATTAATTTTGATGCGTCATACAAACACATACAGAATGTGTGCCACTTGATTCAACGAGGACACAATGCTTTGGATGAAGCTCACAGAACTTTGTAAATCCGATTTTACACTATGGATGTAGTTCTTTGAACAATACATAAACCTCTCTTAAAGGGTTCAGAATAAACAAAATTTGAACATGAGTTAATTTCCCATCTATTTTAACTGAGACATAATCTTTTTTTTCCAGGCATTTGGAGACTTAATTAATCATTTTCATAAAATTCTTTTACTAATGCAAAAGTTTCTGGATCTAACGTTTTCCCTGGCTGCAGATCTGCTGATGACATTATACCTTTTTCCTTGACAAGTCTTTTTGCTTTTCTTGTCATAAAATTTGAAACAGAAAATTCATTTTCGATTTGTTTTAATGTCCAACTTTGAGGCAATTTGTTAAAATTTGCATCTTCATGCTTTTGTCTGTGGTGGAGTTAAATTTTTCCTTTAGTTGAGTTATAATTTCTGTATTGGCACTGCAAGTTTCTACTGTTGTAATGCCTGAGCTTATATTCCAAATTTTTGTTCTAAAAGCTCCAGTAACTTTTTTCTTAACTTTTCCTCGGGATATTTCTTCTCTGATTTTTTTTTTATGGGAGTTTCACCGAAAACAGTCAAACTCCTGTTCACCGCACCTAAGGCCTCTTTTTTTTTTGTTGTTGTTGTTGTTGTGGAGTTAACATTTCAATTATTTCTGTACCATTGTTGTCATCCTCATTCTCTGAGAGTTGTGAGATTACTTCCTCTTCACCAATTTGATGTAATTTAAGAACGGCCTTCAGACAGGTATTACAAATCTTATCTCCAGAACTAATTAATTTGGAGCAACTCACAATACTGTCATCAACTGTTCTTAAGTAGTTGTTTTTTAAAAAAAATATGCCCAGATTTACTAAATGGATTACAGCAGTAAACACTCAAGTATTATTTATATATGCCTGCTTCTTCCATTTCCACTCAGTCCTATTTAGTTTAGATGTCATTCAAAATGAAACAAAATCACACATTAAGCCACACCAGTCATGTGAGATGAAAAAAATAATTTGTTTAAGTTAACTAAAAATTAAAAGTGTGTAGATGGAAATAAAATAATGCACCTTACAGTACAGCTAAATTAAAAAAATAATTTTTTCATCAAATCAAATCTCATTTAAATGAACACTTGCAAACACACTAAGAACCACTTGCTGACACCATTGATTCTGAACAGAAACTGACATGAGACAAGCAGGTAGTCAGGTAATCTGGTGACTCAGAGCTAAAAATACTCTGTCCTTTGTTCAATACAAGGAGAGGGGAAGGCCGATGTTAGCAGAAAGCAAGAGGTTGTGGAATGTGGCCTGCCTAAGGGATGTAAGAAGGGGGAGGAGGTATTATTAGGCTGGTGGAGAGACAAACAGTCGGGAGCCACATGATTCATTGTGCTCATTCTACAAGTGAGTGAAAGAAAGTGCTTGCAATGAAACATTTAGAGGAAAGAAATAGCTACTCTACCATTTCACGGTGAACTGCTGAATGATTTTAATTAAACTTAATGATGGCCAAATTAATTTCAAATTATTAAAGGAATGATTTTAACTAAAACCAGGGTGGCTACAAAACATATTTTACAAAATTCTCTGACTTTCTCGGGTTTTCCAGGCAACATTTTTCAATTTTCCCTGACTACTTTTTTCCAGTTTTAATGGTGGATGATGACTGGTTTGGTTCATTATTAATCGTATATTAAAAAAAATTTGTATCTGATATACATAAACAGTTTTATCAGTTATTTTAAAATCTGAGATGTTATTTGTTTTACTTTTGTTTTAGTGTTTAGTTGAGAAATTAATGAAATATTTTAAACATATTCTCTAATTCCCTGACTTTTCCTTATTTTAAGTTAAATTCCCTGACATTTCCCTGTCTTTTCCAGGTTTTCCCTGTTTTCCTTGTCTGTAGCCATCATGTAAAACTGTCCAAGAAAATTTTAAAGTATTATATATTTTGAGAGGCGTCTTAAGACAACATTAAAGCCAGGCTGAAAATCTTGTTACTTGCACTACAATTTTCATCATAACTCATGATCCCATAGGCATCCCATTTTGAAACTTTCAGTTTATATAGATAATTAATAATTAAATAACATATTTTTGTCAATATTTTCAAAAAATACCATTATAATTATTTTTTCATTTTTTTTTTTCAAAGAGTGGTAGAAATTTTATTTTGTTAAAAGTGTGCTAAGTTGTATATCAAATTAAAGCCCATTTCAAATTGAAAAAATTGAGACAAATAACATAATTCTAGCACTAATGGAACAAAAGTTAATAAGAATTTATTAATATGGCATGGGAGAAAAAATTAACTTTTATTAAAATTTCAAAAGTCGGGCAATCAAAAAAATCTTGAATAAATACATTTGTGGTTAGTTTAAAGGGAAGAATAATTGGTAAAAATTTCATTTAAATGCAGAATGGTCAGGTTGAGTGACTGGTTGATTTGACATGAAATGACCCGTATGTATATAGTTCCATATTGAATAATAAGAGGCATTTGTCCAGTCATGAAACTAGTTTGATGTGTGCCTTGTAGAATTCTGTTAAATGCAATGTCAACCATCTCATAGCAGCTGTTTTCACATTATCGTCAATTACAAATATGTAGCCATTTTGGCAAGAAATTTGTAGTGTGAGCGGCATTAATCAGTGTTTAATATTATGGTTCTACACGTCAAACTTGACCTAACTTTCCATGCACATAGATTAAAACTTCAAATAATATTTATAAAATCAAAAATGTAGGGTAAATTTCATATGATAATAATTTGATGACATCATATATATTAACATGAGGAGTAAATTATGAGCCACAAATTACAATAACAAGTTTATAAATCTTTGATTTATTTTTTTAGCAACACATCTTACTATTATTATTATTAGCACCGCGTCTTACTACCCGTTCGGGTTATACGCACTTACGCTAATGTGTAATGGTAGGGTGATTGTGAGATGAAATGGAGGACCTACAGTTTAACGTGGAATCCGAACCACGGTGGAGGCCTGGCATTCCCAACATACACAAGTTGTGATTAATACAGGATCATAGTGCAATATGTCAAGGTAAGCCATTACCTTTCCTGATAAAAAATGTACCTTTAATTTATCCTGTAAAGATTCACGTTTACCTTGCATGTTTATACTATGGTATAACTTACAAGATAGGGTGCAAGATAGTGCAATCCATCAAGGAAAGACTGATACCACTCAGGGCAAACAAAGTCTACATGTTTGCTTTCACCAACCCAATTTGGATACTTTCACTAATTACTATTTTCCCCTTCTGGGATCTGTGAATAAAAAAGTTTCTTTTTAAGCTTAATACATTTTTATTTTTACTTTTAATTGCTTTGTGTTTTACTTTATTTTCAGGTTATGCACCTATATACTAATTACACTAATCTGTTAGTGAATAGGAAGGTTTAATTTAGAAGAAGTGTACTCGCATTTACATAAAGGTAGAGTAAAAAAAAAATTAAAGAAAATCCACCTGCAGTACACCCAACCGGGATTGAACCTAGATCTTCCTGTCTAGCAGTCTAGTCTATTGCGACATCCATGGATCATGTATACAAATATAGGATATAATTGATGGGGCTGGAGCCAAAACATAACTCTCATAGATTTAGATGGGATGTATTCACTATTCAAACTTCTATAAAATCTGTGAATCTTGCTCTAGAAAATTGGTAAAATATTCATTGAAATTAGCTATTGTCAAGGTCTTGACTGACTATAAAAACAACTTTTAGTTCAAGAGATAAGCTGCCAGAAATCACTGCTAACACACTAAAATTAGGATTATCATGTTTACCTCCTAAGCTTCTCATTTATTTGTTTGTATGTAGGAGACTGGACTAAAGCACAATTGCCATTAAAAAAACCCTTCCAAAGTGCTACTAATCCCAAAATTAACCTTGGTAAAAAAAATTAATTTTAACTTTGAGTAATTCTTAGGGCACAGATACATTTGTTGGTTGGATAAAATTTTCATAGAGATGTTTATAATCCCTGATACTGTGACAACTCCAATTCTGATCACCGCCAAAAATTATGCATTTGAAACAAAATGTAACTCTTATTTTTACCATTGTTTACTTAATATTTACCATGGAAAAACCACTTAATTAGTGACACTCGAGTGGTTTCTTACTTTATTCGAATTTAAAGTTGTTTAATTTTATATAAAAAAAAGTGTTTATGCTCATATTTGCAGGACATGCTATTAGAAAGTGTCTTTATTAAGATAAGAGAAAAAAGAATAATAATTTTTTGTTACTTAACCAGTATATTCATGGAGAGAGCACGAAAAATTACTTGGTTAAATATCCCCTTTAGTGAGAATCAAACCTTTAGCTTTCAAGTCACATGGAAGCACGGTAATGGCCCAGTCAACTCGGTCACTTGTAGAACTTATTACACAATCAATAGTTAAATTTCTTAATGACAATGTGTTTATAACTCGCTTTGGTGGCCGCATGGTCTAAGGTGTTATTCTCACAATAGACTAGATTCCCGAAGACAAAGAGATTGGGCTCAATCTCAGCCAGGGGTTATGACGGGTGTTTTCCCCTAAATGGTTTTCCACTCTCCCTCCACACAAATGTGGGTACACTTCCTCTGAATTCAACCTCCCTGATACCTGTTTCGATGGCCACATGCTCTAAGGCAGAGGTCCCCAACCTTTTTGTACCTTAGAGCACATTCAAAACTAACGGTAGTACGGCGGGCACCAATTATTTTTTAAGGCAAATTTATATCCGAACATAATTTATAATGCAAATAACACACAAACAAAAAACATATTAAAAAAAATTGTGAGTTTAAAATTTAAAATTATTTTTTAAAGGTCAATGTGATCCTTGACACTGCAGTTCATCAGCCAATACTTCATAATTCGGAGCATAGGATGATATTCCTGTCCGTAAACAATCATCAAGATGTTCTTCAGTAAGTCGAGATCTGTACTTTGATTTTATGATATTCATGGTAGAAAACAATGATTCACATAAGTATGTGGAACCAAAGAAAGATTTTATCTTGGATGCTGCACTTTTCAAGAAAGGAAACTTTTTTCTGTCAACCAAATTCCAAAAGTTCTCATTTGTTATATAGGATTTTAGCACAATGTCATTCTGAAGATCCAAAATCTCTAATTCTAGTTCTTCTGTCCTTACTTGAATAAGTCTTTCAATGGATGCAGCTAATTCTGTTGTACTTACTTGGTTAGTAAAAGGATTGATAAAAAAAAGTGACCATTGGCTCGATGATTGTAAACTGTTCAAATCTCTTTTCAAACTGCTCTTGAAGCACTTGAAGGTGAATAACAAATGATAACGAGTTAAAGTCACTCTCACATAACATTTTCTTCATAGTTGGGAAATGCACGAGAGATTTCATCTGCAGATGAGACATCCACAGAACCAGTTTAGCTTTAAATGAGTTCACAGAGCTCATCATTTGAGCTACATGTTTATCTTTTCCCTGTAGCTCTAAGTTCAAAGAATTCAATTTGTCCATGATGTCTGTGAGAAAACCCAGATCAACCAACCAGCAAAAGTCACTTAGTTGATCGTAATTCAGATTTTTGGTATTGAGAAATGTTTTTATCTCTTCAATCAAGCTTACAAATCTTGTAAGAACTTTACCTTTACTGAGCCAACGTACTTCTGTATGTAGTATAAGATCGGGCTGTTTAACTTCAGAATCTTCTAATAGGGCCTTGAAAAGTCGGTGCTGCAAAGGTGCTACTCTAATATAGTTGATTATTTTTATAACTATTTTCATAACATGTTCAAACGAAAGTACTTTGCCACACAAGGCTTCTTGATGAATAATACAATGGTACGACATAAAGTTCGGAAATGATTCATCTTTCTTGCACAGGGCAATAAATCCATTGGTATTACCCACCATCGCAGGTGCCCCGTCAGTGGTGATCGCAGATAGCTTGTGCAGAGGCATATCTATTGATTTGGTATATGTTTTGAATGTGTTGTAGATATCTGCACCTGTTGTTCGTCCTTTCATTGGCAATATTTTCAATAGCTCTTCTTTTGTAGTGAGATCATTAAATACCATTCTTACCATAACTGCCAACTGTGCTTGGCCAGCTATATCTGTTGACTCGTCAAATTGTAATGAGAACCATTCACATATTTCCAAGTCATTCTTTAGCTGAGTTTGCATGTCAGTTGAAATTGCATGTATTCTTCTTGTAATGGTGTTATCTGATAGCTGTAAGTCTTGGATCGCTGACATAATCTCACGCTTATTAGAAAACCCCTCAAACAAGCAATCAGCTCCAGTCAGAAAGGCCTCTTTTAACAACTCCCCATCCAGGAATGGTTTTTTCTTCTTTGCGAGCAAGTGAGACATTTTGAAAGAAGCAATAGTGGCATTTTTATGTTTTACCATGGGTCTTGTGAAAACCAACTGCTGGGCAGTTAGGTTTGATTTTAGTTGATTTAATTTATTTTTTCTTAATTCAGATTTAAGTGGATAGCTAGTTTCAAAAGAGGCGTGATTAGTCTGGAAGTGACGTTCAACATTATGTTTTTTTGGCACTGAAATACTACTTCCACACAACAAGCAAACACATTTATCTTTAAAATTGACAAAACAATACGATTCTTCCCAGTCAGTATTAAAATTATATGTTCGTTTTCTTTTACTTGATACACTCATTTTTGAATAAAAGTTGTAATATTTAAAAAAAATAAGTATGAAAAACCAATAATATAATGTATGAGTATTTAACTAGAATAGAGCATGAACTACGATGAAATTGTCATGATTGGTTTACACTGCAAAGTAGCTACTAACTCCCGCCAGGCCAGGCTCAAAGGTCAGCCTCACCGCTAAACACACGGCTGGTCAACTGGTCAACGGCCGTGTTAAGTTTCCAACTAAAGGGTGTAGCCAAGGGGGGAAGAGGAGGAGGGTTCAACCCCCCAAGTTGAAAAAAACAAAAACAAATAAAAACTGCTTTATTTATGGTTTTAACAAGACCAAAATAACGACACAAGGAAATATTTAACTACTCAACACCATTTTGGGGCTTAGGTACATTTTTAAAATATATATTTATTCTGTGTTTATTCAGGCATCAAAGCTGGGTAGACCCCTGTCAAGATATTTACAATGAAAAAAGGAAGTATTATCATGGTATTAGTGAGTGTGGGTAGAATGATGAAAGGGGGTAGGTCTTTGAGATTAGGAAAAAGCAAAACCATTCAGCTTGAAACCATTAGAATGATAGTTCCGAGTAAAAGTACACTTTGTAAATGAGCCAGCAAAGAAAGAAGAATGAAAGGGAAGTATTGAAAAGAGGGAGGCTTTCAATCACCAACTTCTTGAGAACAGCATACCTGGAGATAAGCACAAACTTGATTTTTGTTGGAAAAGTGACAGATTAAAATTATTAGTCAAGAACTTTTCAGCTGTAGCCAAAAAGTGGCGGGCAGACGCTAAAGGCTCGGCGGGCGCCATGGCGCCCACGGGCACAGGGTTGGGGACCCCTGCTGTAAGGTAACAGCATAATCAAGTATGTAGATACCTAGTTGTGTATGTCAAGAATAGTATAAAAAATATTTTGAAGATTGTGATCTGATAATCACAAGAAATCAAAGGCTTGTTCTGCCTTTACCGACTTTTTCATGCATGTTGCATATCATGATTCTGTTGCTGAAGCTTTAGCAGCATCTTACCCTTGCTTTCATATATACCAAATCATTATACATCCTATGATGAATGAGATAACAACTGAGGTGGTTACAAATATAAAGTATGAAGAATGGATCAACATTTACAATAGCAAAGCAATGAATTGTTATTGAGGAAGTTACTAATGTTACAAATAAACAATATGAAAATATGTAGTAGGCGTAGGCCTAACTTATAACTACCAGACCAGAAATGGTTGATTTGCAGTCTTATGAAATTTGAGCTGTATCCGAATAGTCTACTTATGCGGCGTTGCTTTGCCTTGTGCCCTTGATCGCTGCATTGGCAATCACGTTCCTACCGTAGATTTGTACAAATAGTTGTGATCTTCTCGAGGTCTTGGTAACCATAGATACAGGAGGCTACCAGCCATGCGCTGTTCTCACGGTGCCGGTTACAGTGTTTGACTGGAAATTGTTTTAGTATTATAGTTCCGTCTATTGGAACTCTGACTTGTTTTCCGCCATTTTAAATACGGTTGATGCCGTTCGAATAGTTTGATGCAGTCTTTGCCATGAACAGCGAGAGAAGTGTAAATTCATCAAGACTGCATCAAGTCCAAAACTCAAGGGTCTGACTAAGGAGTCTTGTATAACCAAATGAACATAATTTGTATATTAATTTGATGTAAGTTACTATTGTTTGACACAAAAATCCTACATATTAAGATCTATAATATGCAACCTGCCTCGGTAGCGTAGTTGGCTAACGCGCTAGACGTGTTGAGCTCGACTGCTGAGGACGGGGATATCGAGGTTAGAATCTCGGTCGGGTGAACTGAGGGGGGTGTCCTAAATGGTTTTCCACTCTCCTTCCACGCAAATGCGAGTTCACTTCCTCTAATTCAACCTCCCCAATTCCTAATCCATTAGCGTAATTAGTACTTAAAGCGTGTAAACCGAACGGGTAGTAAGACGTGGTGCTAAATAATAATAATAATAATATAATATGCAAATAAACTTACCTTCAATGTACCAATCAGCTTCCCTGTGAGTTTCTCCTTCATCTGAAGGAAATTGCGAAATGTAATCCATTCTCTTAGAAACAATTATACTTTGAGTTTTCAACTATTAATCTATTAGTGACTTTCTCAAACATTAATCTACATAGAATAGGTTCTACAATAATAATTATTATTATTAAAAAAATGGAGTTGCCAATATCAGCTACCAACAAACCTAAATTAAAAGTAACCAGAATCTAAAATGATTTTATTCTAATAATTCAAAGAGTGAAATACCTATAAATAAATTACAAAAATTATTAAATTATGTTTCTACACCACTAATATAATGAGGAAAGATTTTATTTTTTTTGTAATAGATAAACTCAAAAACTACTGGACCGGTTTTAAAAATTATCTCACCAATATAAAACTACATTATCAGCGAGTAACATAGGCTATATTTTATTTTGAAAATTTAATTTATTCCTCATAAAAATGTCGATAGTTTTACACAAGGTATAAAAAATTGCCTAAAAATATGCGTTATCCGCGTGCGATGCAAAAACTATTGGTATTATATTAAAAATACTATACATATTGAACGTTCTCACTAATTTGAACAAAAAGGTCCGCGAGACGCTTTTAATGAAATAACCGGCTAGGAGTTTTAAGGTCTAGATTCGGAAATATAACACATCAAATCCATAATATATGTCAATTATAATAAACACTTTTTAACTGTATAATATTATTTTATTTAGATGGAGCTCAGAAAGAGGGAATATGACTTTATGGTCTATAAACTTCTTTGAAAATTGGTTTTTATGAGATAGGTTGCAACGAGAGTTAAGGTCCAGATTCAGAATTATAAAAGATTAAATCATCAGCATGTGTTTATATACATAACGTAATTTTTCTCGCTTTTTAGTTTTTAAACACATACGGAGTTTTTAAAAAGGGAGATATAGATGATTTATAAATAAGTATGGTGCCCATGGAAAAGGCCTTTGGGAATAGGTGAGTAGGCTACATGTGTTAACTTCTATTTGGAATTTCAAATAATTAAATCCTCGTTATTTGTTAATTAGGCCTATAGTTAAATACTTTTTAATGTGTGTGTTTTTTTAAACATAGATGGGGCTCTCAAAGTGAGAAATATGTTTGGTTCTAATCAAACCCATATAATAGGCAATTATTTATGCTGTATTGCAATTTTACTTAAAACCAGGTTAAATTAATAATTATGAGCTACAACTAGTCTACTACTTTTAGAATAGACTAAGACTAATGTAACAGATTTCTAAATATATGATATTATTTACGGTAGTATTGCTTATGCTGTATAAATAAACTAATGTAATATAGTTAAATACTTTTTAATGTGTGTGTTTTTTTTAACATAGATGGGGCTCTCAAAGTGAGAAATATGTTTGGTTCTAATCACACCCATATAATAGGCAATTATTTATACCTATTTTACGTAAAGAAAAATCATTTCAATACTCTGTGCTGTATTGCAATTTTACTTAAAACCAGGTTAAATTAATAATTATGAGCTACAACTAGTCTACTACTTTTAGAATAGACTAATGTAACAGATTTCTAAATATATGATATTATTTACGGTAGTATTGCTTATGCTGTATAAATAAACTAATGTAATATATTGTGACACCAAAGTTTTTGGACAAAAGAGGTAAATAACTTTAAGTTCAGCATGTTTCAATTAACATTTGCAAACTCAAAATATTAGCAACAATGGTGTCACAAACCAATAAATAAGTAACAATATTTACTTTTGTAATAGTAATCATAATTATTTAAATATTGCTATATATATTATTATGACCCTGCTTATAAAACACTACAATATGCTAATATATTTCAATTGAAATATCTAATCAAGACTTCATTTCTCTGAGCTCCTTAAGCTAATCCTATTAATTTTTAAGTCTATGAGAGTGGATTCTGTTTATTTGAAAACATAATTTCTAGTTTATATTCTCCCATGTATAATTTTGCAAATGTGTGTGTATGTCAGGGCCCCCACATGGGTGGTGCTGCCATTGTCATGGCAACGGGGCCCATGGGTCAGGGGGCCCACAAAGGAGCAAAAAAATTGTGATAAAAAAAACCAGAATCTATAATATTGGCGACGATGTTGAAGAACTTTTTCAAATGTCAATTTAAAATGTAAAAATCCCTTAAATAAAACAACTAAGTAGGTAGTTGTAGACTACCAACGATAGTACAGTACTATGTAGAGTAGTATTTCTGACACACGACGGGCCCTCGCCCCCGGTCACGGCTCAAGGTCAATGTTGCTCATTTTAGTCTCCCTCTCCCCTCCCAACATCCCCCCTACCCTGCTTAGATACTCGTGCGACACATATAAGTTATGATGAATCACTCAGTGTACAGTGACAGGTGAGGCATGCTTTTTTTTTGGTCAGTTTGTGCGAGATTGTTTTTGCGTTAAGCATTGGACTACTAGTTTTTTTTTCTATTTCAGTTATTAATTGCATTATTTTGAAGTCCTAAGTGTGAAAGTTTATTATTATTGTGTTTTATAGTGAGTTTAGTTATATCTACGACTATCAGTAGTTTCAAGTTTAAATCCGGAGCTCATAAATGAACGTTGAAAGCAATTAAAGAAGCAACAAGTGTTGTAGGATGGCAGAGTATAACAAAGTGTTTTAATAAGAGTGAAGATGGAAATATTGAAAGTAAATGTTTACCTCCGAGCAAAATAATATATTCTGATATGTTGATGGTGTCAAGTGAACCGACTGAAGCTAACGACGATACAGGCAAGAATTCCCCTCTGCTCCAGGTAGGAAAATTTTCTACTCTGTAAATAAGAATAATAACTGTCGAAGTGACGATGATAGGACTGGTGAGATTTGTAACAATGATAACAAAGTCGTCGATTTTACCGATCTTAGTACATGACCAGAAATAATTAATGACATTAACCGGCAGGATATTGTACCTCAGAATAATTTCAAAGCTAAAGAATTATTTAAGCAGTTTAAGACATTCCTGAGGAACAAAACAGGAAAACTGTTCCCTGAATATCTTCTCAATTCTAAATTTGCAAACAATAGAGAGCAGTACCCCAGTGATTGGTAAAGATTGAGCTCTTCAAAACAGACGATTCTTTGTCTTGCATATACTCTGTCTGCCACTACCACACCAAAACTAAGCAAATTGGCAAACAGAGGGTTTTATTCGGTTCAATTCAAGTGGAAAATATTGTATAACAAACTTCCCAAACATGAAAACAACGCTGAACATCGAAAGTGCTATTGTCAATGGAAATCCTTCCAACAATCAATTAATTCCAAAGGTATTGATAGTGGTCTTCAAAAAACGAATTTTAAATGGAACAGAAAAATGGAAGGCAATTTTACAAAGACTTTTGGATGTAACACTGTTTCTAGCATCAAGGGGGTTGCCTTTCCAAGGGAATAATACATCGATTGGTGATGTAAATAATGGAACCTTTCTCGTAACCTTGGAATTAATAGTAAAATACGATGACATTACAAGGGAGCACTTGGCTAAGGTAAAAACTCTTCAATTACAAAGAAAAAACATGAAAGGTTATAAGTGACTGTCTAACTGCGCCATCTATCTAGACACAACGAATCATGGACTAGGCATTTATGGAGGCTCTTATCTGTTGGAAGAAGAGGGAACATCTTGGTGGAAGGAAAGATAATTAAATCTTCCCCCCAAATCTTTTGTCTTCAACCCCAGCCAGAAACTACATTTTGACTAGAAGGGTTTTTATTTAGGAGTGTGTTCATATTTTGTAAAATAATAAACTTTAAATAGTATTTTAGTTTAATATTAAGGTCTAAGGGGGCAATTTCAAAATGATATGAAGTATAACTTTGATTGGGTTTGATTTTGGTATATTTTGTTTTGGTAGCATATTTTTCGCTTTGCATACCACAAAATTGTCTTATTTGAGTCAGAAAACTCTTTAGGCTCAAGCTTCTGGTAGAAAAATAGCCTTCCTAGTTTATAATTAACTAAGTATATGCTTCATATAATAAAATGTAATTATGATTAAGGCCTAAGATGGACATTCGTGTTTAAAAGGTAGGTACACATGGAGGTCAAAGCGGAAGGAACAGTTTTTTTAATGTGAAAAAGACTGGCTGCCAGCGGTGTTCTGTTGAACAAAAAGGGACAAGCCCCACGGAAAAGACCATGTTTGGGGTTTGGGAAAGTGCTCAGTTATTTAGTAATATTATTGCTTGCATAAAGAAGGTATGTAGGACGTTTCCCGAGATCGCCTAACTATCCGCTTTCCGATACAGTTGAAGGAATTCCTGGAAGTTTCTGCCACGTGGGAACTTGTGGGTTTCGTCTCAGGTTGAGTACAGCCTACAAGGTACGAGTAGAGCAAGACTATTTTATATTTCCTTCTATGGTAGTACCGTAAGGTAGCCAATCCTCAAGGACTTTGATCCACGCGGATACCTCGGCTGAATTTGTTCCCGGACTGAAGAGCTAGCTTTACCGTCGCTGATCTGGGCGAATTTGACCAACACTGAGAGTCCGTCAGGTGCTAAGCTTTCCTTACCGTTTTGGACTATGGAAATAATTATCCCGGTGGACAATATCTCACGTTAGTATCCAGTAAATAGTACCGGGTTACATTGTCAATTAAACAGCAGTGCCAACTTTTTACATGAATGGATGAAAACCCTGGAAATTAATCATGTCAGGGGTATAACAAAAGGTTAAAACATTTGGACCGAGTTAATGGATTTTGGTATTATAAGGTTTTATTGAAGAGTGTTTTACTATTATTGTATGTTTCACAAGGAGTTAGCGGTAGTGTGTTCGACTTTCCAGTACAATTTGAAAAGACTTAATTTCTAGTTTGATAATATTTGTTCTTTTATAGCTGGTAGTTTACCATGTGTTAATGTTGTGTCATAATGTATGTGTCATTACCATAATCATCATCGCAATCATCTTTATCTAGAAATATCTTGAATACCAGGTTGTAGGTTAAAATAAATGTTAATTTTCCCTTTGGTTAATTTTGAAACTAAACTACATGCGATTGATTTATTGATACATTAATGTAAGCTAGTCGTTCCTCCCCCTTTCAAGTGTTTAGCCGCTCGAGCCTAGCTCAGAGGTCCTGTAGAAAGAGGGCAATCCGTGTCTCTACCGATAAAGTGAGCTAATAGTCGAGGTGCATCCATGCCCACCACTTTAGGAGGGTTCTTTCATTAACAAACATTTATTGTAATTAACAACTTTATTGCAAATAATAGAAATAAGCTAGGAGGGATCTTTCAAGGTCAATCTCACTACTTATCTTGGACGAGTCAGAATGAGTTCATTACACTTTGTGGTAAAAAAGTGTTAAAAGTTATTCTTTAAGAAAGTCAAGAAGCGATTTACTCTGGGTTGATCGTTGATGCACCTCCTGATGTGTCGCATCAAGAACAGAACGTATTTATTTTGAGATATGTCACTCATAATAAAGACACAAAGCAATACAAAATAAAAAGAAAGATTTGTTAAATGTCTAAACTTTAATGGAAAAACTGGAGAAGATATTACAAATGAAATTGTAACTGTTTTAGCAGAAAATAATATCCATCTTGAGGACTGTAGGTCTCAAGGGTACGATGGAGGGTCAAATATGTGTGGCGAAGTCAAAAGAATAAAAACAAGACTATTAAAAAAATGATGTAGCATTTTATTATCCGTGTGGAGCTCACTCCTTAAACAGAATAGGAGTTACTGCAGCTAAAATGTGCCCAGAGGTTATGAGTTTTTTGGAAATATGGAAACAATGTACTCCTTTTTTTTCACATAGCCCAGCAAGATGGAACATTTTGACAACTGAAGTGCCATTTTCCCTTTAAAAAAATGCAATAACAAACAAGATGGTATGAACGATTTGAGACCGTGGTTCCAGTCACAAAGCACTATCCAGGAGTATTAAAGGCGTTGGAGCACGTAATAAGGGAGTTGAAGTCAAGCCTCGAACCAAAAGCGTATTACAAAGTTATAGGTGTAAATAAATGTTTTTCTTCTTCCCAAGGCCTCTGTATGTCAGTCTTTTGGTTTAAAGTATTAGGCTGCATTAATGAAATAAGTGTAATAATTCAGTCTCAAGAGATTTCTCTGGACATCGAGGTCAAACTGATAAATGATTTAAAAGAGGGCATGCAGAGACTAATGGGTAGAATTAATCAACGAGTCACGCTTAGTAGCGCAAACAATGAAAATACTATCTTCATTTCCGAAAACAAGGGAAAGTAATTATTCTTTGGTCTGGAAAACCTGGGGAAGTAAAATAATTTTACATTGTAGGCCTTATGAGAACTGTTTGAAAGTGTGTAAAATAAATAAAATTTATCAGTAGAAATCAGCTGGGTTTAAAATTTTAATCAGCCGCTACCCTGGATGATATATTTCAAACTAAAAGGACACCAGAATGTAGGGCTAATGTTCAATGATTAGCCTTAAATTACATCATAGTGTGTAGGGTTTATGTCATGATGATCAGAATAAATTCAAAATATGATTACAACACAAGCCTTGTAATGGGTTGTTTTGCGTGTCACGAATCACTGACTTGCAATGCGAACTATCAATAATTGTGTTTTTTACTTATAACTTTCAAAACGAACATTCTTTCCGTACTTAAGGGGTTTTTCTTAGATTAAATACTATAAGAAGACATTTTGATATGTAAAGGTTTTCCTCTAAGGTGTTTTAAATCCTTCACTAACAATATCCTTCATGTAAGTTGTGGATAACCCTGGCATCCAGTAAAACCTGTAGCACCTACATAAATGTAAGACATATTTATTTGGTTGTTTGCACTAAACTCTAACTACAGTTTAAAAAAAAAATCTTCTAGAGGCATCATATTTTTAAACAATCGGAATTAAATAACCGCTTTAAAAAGTTTATATGGGTATCTAATTTTTGAAAATTTCTTAGAGGAAGATCACTTTAAATAGCATCCACAGTTAATACATCTTCAGAATATTTCCAGTTGAGGAACACCTTAAGTAGCTTTTAGAAAATTAAAAATTAAAAAAAACTAAGTGATAATCACTCCAAATAAGAGTATAATTTTCGTTAATTTTTCTAAGTGTGGACCACTAGATTCTAAGGGCATCCAAGTTTCAGAATATTTTTGGATGAGGGCTTCCAATTCTCTTTTTGGGTTGGAAACCAGGACGTTAAAAACACCACAAATACCACTGGATAGTGTCATTATCTATAACATATATAATAGACCTACTCATAATTTTTAATTGTTGAGCGAAAAAAGAATTACCACGTTCTTCTCTACACAAGTTCCTTCAATATTGTTACTATGTATAATGACAAAGAAAGACATGCAAAATAGAACTATCCGTGAAAAATAAACCTCCTTCAAATAGCTTCAAAAGTCATCAAGGGTATAAAATTTTACCTGGTCAGGACCTCAGGACTCCCTCTCAGTTGAGCCCCC
>CABFOV010003600.1:31360-48248 GCA_902141375.1 Timema poppense
CACTTTCAAATTGCTTCCCAAACCCCTGACTCCACCATATTCATATCAGGCTCTTTATTTCATTATTTGTTTATAATGAGGATTGCCAATTTCTTCGAATCTGAATAGAAGCCATTTCTGGTAAAAATGTAGCCAGAACATGTGAAGTGCTTCTTTTGTTTTATATAGTACTTGTATGCTTGTAAAATTTAACTTTCTTTACAAATAATAAAACATAGCACCGCATCTTACTATCCGTTCGGGTTATACGCTCATCTGTCTTAATGGATTTAATAATATTACTGTAAGAAAATTGTATGAGTGCACCAGAATATATATTTTTTTCTGGTGACTTTAAACTTGTTCAGTGTATGATCAACATTTTTAGAACTTTATCTCTAACGTTGATAGGTCTTATACTGAAAGTAGAGTGTACTGTTTTATTGTAATTATCTAGTAAATAATCGATCATATCGATCCACTGATAAGATCCTTTAATCGTACATTTTGTCCTTATTATCATATTCTTGATCGTTTGATTGAATCTGTTAACAATACTAGCCTTAACGTTACTGTAGGTAGAATAATGGCTGATCCTTTTTTCTTTTCACGAGAACTTTGAAATCATCATTGTAAAACTCTGTACCATTTTCCGTTTGAATATGACATACAGGAGGTGGTGACTTGTTAGAAAACATAACTTTCTTCCCCGTCTTTGTTTTGACAAGTATGATCCAATCACGTTTGGAATACACGTCAATAGCTGAAAGAAAGTACTTGTATTCCTTATTCGATCTGTTGTAGGGTATCATCTTCTCCAGATCAGCCTGTAGGTACCTGCTAAACCCCCACACACTGACATGTCTTCTAGCAAAACGTCACCTTGCGGGATGATGAAGTTCGAGTGTAATCTTCCTCTTACTTGCAGACATGATTATTACGTAAATACAGACGAGGCAAATATTTTATCAGATGATTTCCACCTCAAGTAATTCTTCAACAATCAAAAATATCTAGTTATTGTGAGTGGTATGACCGGCTCCACTCGATGCGTGCAAGAGTCGTAATCGATCTACCAATTCGTAGGATCGTCCCAATAAGTGTTATCGATCCCTCTTCTTCTGTCTGTCTTGAATAATTATAATAAGTAGTACTTGGGTCCGGTGCGTGACTTTAAACGATGACAAGGTTAGTTTTTAGTTCGATGTGCATTTGTCTCCTCAAACATAGATCCTTTTGGGTGTAATTGGTATGTACCCTTCTAAATTATTATTATTATTATTATTAGCACCGCGTCTTACTACCCGTTCGGGTTATACGCACTTACGCTAATGTGTAATGGTAGGGTGATTGTGAGATGAAATGGAGGACCTACAGTTTAACGTGGAATCAGAACCACGGTGAAGGCCTGGCATTCCCCACATTCACAAGATGTCTTGTCAGAGGTGCAGGAAGGGTTTGGAAATCAGATAAATCTGTACCGGGACCGAGTATTGAACCCCGGTCACCAGCACAGAAGTCTGACACCTTACCTCTAGACCACCAGGTCACCTACACCCTTCTAAAAAGTAATTTTAAAAGTCCTGGGGTATAAGGTACAGCGATGTTATTGATGAGTACTGTTACCTCACTTTCCTCGAACACGATAGGCGTATCGCCAGGCATGGATCATTATCATCATCATAACGAGCCGCGTAAGTTTTATCAGCATGAGATTGAGGTGTATAGTGATAGGGCTACAATAGTTTATTGTTAAGCGTGTTTTCGGGTATGATTTCTTTCTCCTCCTGTTCCAATCTTGCCAGCCTCATCATCTCGTTTAACGGTTCTGTGATTGACTTAATGGTTCCCCTGGCAAAGAAATTGAACTCATGGCTTGCATCACGTAACGGTTTAAAGTTTGGTTTAATAATCTTACTCCCGAACGGGTAGTAAGACGCGGTGCTAATAATAATAATAATATTAATAATTATAATAATAATAATAATAATAATAATAATAATCTTACTCGCTTTGATGATACCCACAGTGACCTTTTTTATACATGGTGTAGACTATGAATGCTGTGTCTGATGAACAAACTCTGTATTATAAATAAACATACGTAAGACCTAGATCTACATGTAACGTTAGCGATGAAGGCGGAAATTTTTCCAACCCGGGAGATATGGAATCACCTTCAGACTTATCAAAAGGTGGCCCTCTTATAAGTTTAAGGTTCGATAAATAAGTCAAGTTCATATCCATAGTGGAAACAATATACCTGCTTTATTGAACGTATAACTGGGTTCATTAGTTAAAGCCAGGTCGAAATATCTGGTATTCTTCCTGATAGGATTTGAATCCAAGTAAATGTAGACGTAATTGTAATTATCTAGTAAATAATCGATCATATCGATCCACTGATAAGATCCTTTAATCGTAGATTTTGTCCCTATTATCATATTCTTGATCATTTGATTGAATCTGTTAACAATACTAGCCTTAACCATGGCGGGAAATCTGTTCTACATAGGCTTTAAATGTGCCATCCGAATGTACCATAAGTAAAGCAATGTTGTGCAAGACTAAACTTTACCTATCGTAGAACAGATCGTCTCCCATACCCTTCCCCGATATGATACTTCTTGTAGTAATATCGTATATTTCAGCGTAAACAGTTTGTTGTATTAAGAAAGAATTTTCTAGGTTGAGAATCTTTGGACTCAAAGAATCTATCTGTTCTTTCTCCTTGTTAAGACAATCTTGCTAGTGACAAGCCAGTTTCACTACCTTCTAAATCCTTTGTCTGCTACATCTTGCAAAATTAATATACATAGCTCGATCCTTTTCTGAGCTCTTAGTTAACGACTCGACCTGTAGTTTGATTAGATCCTTGGCATGTGACCTAGTCACAACCTAACATAGAAGAAATGATAACTCACACCAGGGCGGCCCAACTTGACTCGTTCCGACTCCACTGCAATGCACGCCGGAGACGCTCGTCGTCACAACATCAACATTCGACTGAACCGGAGCTCCTCACCTCATCGCCGGGCGTGTGGTTGAGCTCCCCCTTCCCCACCACTCCGCCCAAGTGGAAGACAGTGACTACAAGTATGCGCGCGTCGTTCTGCCGCAATGCAGATATAATCCTTCCACGGACTAATTTTCAATGCGCTTACCTCGCTCATTGGCTATCGAGATCATTCTAGAAATATCCCCCCCCCCTTGTGTTTGTTCCTTGCTCTGAGAGCACATGGTTTCTCTGATTGTATATAATGGCGTGAGCCCGGAGAGAGGACACAGATTACGCTCCGGGCTTTCGAGGGTAAGCAGCCTAACTTTTGTAGGCTCGACACTAAGTTCCAAATTCCATTTTGGCTTTAATCTTCTACTTTTCAAAATTCTGTTTATATCTATCACCAAAGAACTTTGTAACTATACATTTCGTCAGCCCTTATGGCTAGGCTTTCTTTATAGACGTCTGGTCTCCTCTGGCATATTTAAATCTTTAATGTGAGGATTATTTATATTTGCCGCCTTGTTTTTGCCAAGGTTAGAGAAATGTGGAACCGCCAGTCGGCGGCAAAGTCCATTATTGTTTGGACGCCATGTTAGGTGATAGAGTTAGGTTAGTTCTTTGTATATATTTTTCTAGTGTATATCTTTGTATATTAATTAATTGCGGGGCCGCGGGCCGCCCAGGGCTTGCGTCTCTAAGGACGTATTATTTGCCATTTAAACTTTTGGTTTTCTCGAGTGTATTTAAAACTTAGACAAATGTAAAATAATAGCATAGGGTTAGTGCCATTATTTAGGGCGTGAGCTGTTGGCTCGCTCTATGTTGAAAATCATGAGGAGGGATTGTCCCTCGGCTCATATTGACAATTGGCCCTTTTTGTATGGTATGTTGTTAGTAAACTGGAGACCAATTTGTTAGGGTTTTTTTGTTGCCGTTTTATGCAGACGCCATTTTGAAGGTGGCTGATTCCAAGGGGCCGCCTGTTGCTTTTGTTGTTGTAAGGCCCTTCAGGCCCTGGTGGTATCCCTTGTGCTTCGCAGCCCTTCTGGCTTGCGGGCTCTTTCTATAACTCCTATGTGCCACTCCCCCAATGAGTTGTATCTTGTTTTTGTCAATAAATTATAACTCTCTTGTGCCTACCTCTGTCTGTCATTTCTTTTGGTGGGAAATGCTGGGGGTGTGTTACAGGCAGTGTTGAGAGCGAGTATCTGCTCATTATTATGTTTTGCATCCATCTGTTAGCGACTATGACCGAATTTTGATATGGACGACATGATGTATATTCATAAACTGAGACTATGTCCATATTAATTGTTCATGATAAATTTATTAATCCCTCATCGGTCTTGACCCTTTACAAAATTGTAATAATTGCTTTAGACTAGGAAATCTTACTTCTTTTTCAAGCATAATGAACAAATATCCTTAAACTTTTGAAACAGCGTTTTGGTGTTCACGTGATCGGTATAAACATCTTTCAAGTTGGTATCATCCATCCTGAAAAGGATGAGAAATTTAGCGTTATCTCTCAGCATTTGTTTAGGAATCCTAGCCTATATTTGACATAAATAAAAACAGTCTATAGCCGTATGCCTACCCATTCTGAAATAAGCCAGTACGTTAATTTGTTTATCACAAGTGATATAGTGGAAATGAATACAGAGTCGGGGTTCGACTTGGACGGTGGAAGGCTCTCTTCATTATCTGAGTAAGGTAAATAACCCACACCTTATATGAGGGAAATAACTTGAGATAGTTGTTAATATTTGGGCTATTACAAAGATTTAGTCAAAACGTACACGTTCTTGAATCGTAATACTTTGGGTTACTCGAGGAGACTGTTTGGGGCGTTTGTTTGATCACAATTCGAAGGTCCGCTGATGATACAAAGGGCAGTACCCGGTAATAACGTACCATGGCTATTGGGTAGTGCTTGCCCTCTTCATGATGGTTTATATGGACGGTTAACGAGTCTGTTTCACGATTAGTATACCAACTAACAAGTGTAATAATATACATGAGTTTAAAAACACGAACCATTACGTGTCATGAAACGAAGACGGGGAGGTTGTTTGTTGAATAAGATTATCAATAAACTACGGTTTGAATAAGATTATCAATAAACTACGGTTTGAAGCATATATATCCTGCTACCAATATTATGGACCAGGTACCAAATTAGCAAAACGTTTGAAACGAAGGGATTCTGGTGTCAACGAGCTAAATCGAGCTTGTAAATAGCACTATACCACCTTTTATCAGGTTAAAGGCCTGTCAGACTGTCATACTGAAGATTGTTAGCTTATCAAGAACATTTAAAAACAGTTCTCGCCCCCGATTCAAAGCTGAGTGATAAAATCGCTACTCAGGCTGTAGCGAATACTATGAAAGAAAACGTTAATATGGGATCCAACCTCACCAAACGACGTCATCAGCGCAAGATGATTAAACGAGATACAACTACTACTAGTTGGAAAAGGAAAGGAGGATTCTTACCTATACTCCCTCCGTTTGCGGCATTACTAACTCTCGTTGGAGGTGCGGCATGAATTACGAAAGCTGCCAAAAATGCCAAGGCCGATCAAAAACAATTGAGTGAGGCTCATGGTCATAACTGTATGCTCGAGTCTATTGCTTAAGGTAAAGGGATGTATCTACGTCTGTACTCGAAAAACTGACTACCTAGAGGTGCTTTTACTAAAACTGTTTTACTTAAGTACGCTAAAATATTAAATATTACTTTCTTTAAAGGTGTAATCGCAAGAAATGCTTTATCTACCAACGGAACAAGAATGGTGTAATTAATCTCGATATAGATAGTGATAAGGGTACTCATTGTGTTGCGTATAAAACACGGGGGTACTTTGATAGTTTCAGTGCTCTCAGACCACCGCACAAGCTTGCAAAATATATCGGTGTAGTACCCATTGTATAAAATCATACGCGTTATCAAGAGTATAGGACCATATTATGCGGTCATCTATGTCTGGCATTCCTTAAATACTAGTGTTAGAAATAGAACCCAGTAAAAATATCTATGCCACTTATATTGATGGGTCAGAGTTCAAATCTGACGGAGAATTATGTACCGCATATTTTACTAGGTGAAGAGTAACGCCAAGAGGAATGGTCTATCCAACTTATCAATCTGAAAACATTTAATTCCATCCCGAATATAGACGAACGTAATAATTAGTTCTCTTACTATAGGAATTAGTTTACTATTGGTACTCCAGGCACTTACGAATTGGAAGCATTTGATATATATTTACGAAACGTGGGTAGGAGCCATGTGAGATTCTTCATCATCGGTGATCCAACCACACTCAAGAGTTACATCATCTGTGATAGAGATCTTGACTTAACTTGACCTGGCACATTCGCATCTCTGCTATTAAAGTCAAAACAACAAAAACAAGTTACTTTAACATTAACTTCTATGCCAATAAGTTTTCAAAATAACCAATAAAGGAAACGTTGTCAGTTTAAATCATTTAAATTACTGATAACCACACAAGCAAAAATTTAATATACAACCTAAATATTGCAAAACATAAAAAGAACAAAAAAATGTTGCTATCTCTTTACACCAAGAAAATACAGTACTAGCGCCCAAGCGGTAACAGGAATCATTAAATGCTCCATAGTAGAATTTACGTTATAATTAAAGTTTTTAGCAAAACATTAACGCTGCCCACACTAATAGATTTCCATAACAAAATAAACCAAAGTCTTTAAGAAAATCAAACCCATCGCAGCAATTTATATTTTAAAGATTTAAATAAAGCTATTATAAGCCATCCTGGCTGGATAACGTCCTAGTCCTCAACAGGACTTCTCTTGGAAGTGGCCAAAGTAATAGTCTTTTTGATTGTTTGTGTTCCCTCATTATATAGGTCTAGTTGCCGGGGGGAGGGGGATGGTTGGAGCTTACCTTAACAATTACGTCATCTGCAAACATCGGGTAGAAAA
This sequence comes from Timema poppense, assembly GCA_902141375.1. Taxonomy (NCBI): domain Eukaryota; kingdom Metazoa; phylum Arthropoda; class Insecta; order Phasmatodea; family Timematidae; genus Timema; species Timema poppense. The sequence goes on from CABFOV010003600.1 coordinate 38,316, forward strand.
GGCTTCTTCTGTATTGATCACGTAGGCCGGGTTGTTATCTTGAACATCTGCCGCTGCTTTTGACTTACAACGCGAGTAGGTGTAGAGCTATGCTTGTTTAGGTAACGTACGCCAACCCAGGTGTCTAACATATGAGTGGTTTTCTATGTAGTACCGTACTGGTCAATCAGAGCATTGCTGGCTTTCTTCGTAGGAACATCAGGGGGCTGCACAATTCGTAGTGTGATTTGAACTTCTCTTCATTCTAGCATTTGTGGTGAGCAGGCTGGACTTGTACGTCGGTCTACACCAAGCCGATATACACGTGAGTAGAAACCTATGTACAATTAGTAAGATAATGATGTTTAATAATGCTGGATGTCTATGAGTATAAGATTATTTAGGTTAGTATTTAAACTGGCAGGTTCTATTGGTATTTCTATTGCAGGATGTTTATGAATATTATCTTGTTTAGGGGTGGGTAGTAACATTGTCATATTAGCAGTCCACGCTAATGTTACAAAGATCTAGTATTTGTCTGATCAATGACTGAATGTAATGCGCTATTACGAGCCCACTCTGAGAGGCATTCAAGATTAAAATAATTATAATCTCATAGCTAATGCCTTACATCACGATTGAGTATTTGAACTAACTCAAATCTGCCCAACTTCATCAAAAGTGGGCAAGCTATAGATCTTCTATTTCGTACGTGGGGATTGTACGAAATTCCTAACCTACTGACCTCCACGAAAACGACTGGATTGTGAAAACTTCGACTATGTTAGAAAAACCTCGTTATGTCATTTTTGCTCCTCAGACCGGGCGTAGCCATAACATAGCTACGTATATCAAGAATTGTAATCTAGGCTCGGTTGAACCCTACTTTATTTCAGTCATGTACCCCTTCAAAGATATGAACTTGCACTTTAACCAAGATTCCTTTTCTCATTTGTATGAAGACTTCACAACTTTACAAATTTTCAGATTTCGTACTATGGAATGAGTGCTTCTATACCAATGTTTGAACATTTTAAATCTGTAACACTCATCGTATTTGACGAGTAAAAAGGAAGAAAAACACTGTTCTCACTAAGTTTCATTCTTTTATAGCATTTAAAATCTTCCCAAACCTTCTAATGAACAGTTAAACAAATAAATAGCAAAGGTTTATATGTTATAATAAGTTTTAAAACAACTCCTAAAGCGATAAAACCTATACAATAGTGTTTCTTGCAAGGATAACACAAGCTAATTTTTTTCTTTCACTTCCCCTATTGAGCCTAACCACACTTTGTAGCTAATTTAATTATTTCTTTTTGTCATCATCACTACTATAAGATTCCCACATTTGTTCCCCTACTCCAGATGTACCGTTATTAACCTCGAGAAGAAGCGAGTCTCCACGAAATTACAAATACTGCTGTCAAGTGATTTTGACAGGACTAAGGTCATTTGACAATAAACATTTAATTGCACAATTTTATGATATATTATTATAATATATTACTTATATAAATAATATTTTTATTTATTATTATGTATAATATTAATAATTATATTAATACTATAGATATGTCTTTGTGTATACCTCAAATGAATGTCCAGTTATACTGAATTTCATCCTCATACATTAATTACTTTATCATAACAATGGTACACAAAAAGCATAAAATATAAAGTTTGACTCCTTGTAACTCTTGAACTGTAACTATTTGAAAGTGATGTATCACTATTTATAGTTTATAATTCAACACTTTATTAAAAATGCAATACATTTTAAACATTCACCTAGTTTCATTAAAAATTCGTGAGAAAATACTCTATCCAAACTAAGCAAAATATTCAAGTGAATTATACATTCAAATAAAATATAAATATCTTTTTTACTTACATAGGTCTAGAGGAAGAATACATTAATGTCCAAAAAACACACAATATATCATTACAAGAGATTTAAACATTACAATAGTTTCTTAAATGCTAGTATTTATATAAGGAATATGGTATAGGTTTTCCCGTTTGGACACTAGACCATTGCCTTTCTAAACCTTATTGATTTTTACTCCTAGATTTTATTCAGAAAGTATCAATTTTTGTAGGCTACTGTGCACATTCAAATAATTTAAAAGTTATTTAGATTCAACCTTGTTTTAAAATGGAAGGAAGGTCTGTCATGTTGTGTGCACGAAAATAGTTGATAGTATAATATCTTCTAAGCATTTTGGCTTCATGGAAGGAAAGATTGAGGTAAAGATGACCTTAGGAAGAAGTAGAATTAAAATATGCGATGAGTTGAAGGAAAGAAGAAAATTTTGGGAGTTGAAGGAATAGGCAGAAGACATGAAACTTTGGCAGTCCAAGTTCACTGACAAAAGGAAAGGGCCTGTCGTAAGACAGAACACCTAATTATAAAATAATAATAATAACAATAATAACAATAATAATGTAAGATGGTTTTATATAGTCTCCCCTTCTTCATAATGTTAGCTACACCACTGCTAACCCCACTATTCTGGACTAAGCTCACACTAGGCCTATTTAAATTATATCACTGGGAAATAGACACTAAAGTTATTTGAAGTCCCAATGGCACACAATATCATAGCCCACACACAAGGCCTCAAACGTAGCCCGGGGTATATTATTAATACAACTGACTGTACAGTTACAAAACACATTGTGAACCATAAAATATCATTAGTATGCCACCTTACACCTACTAAACATCGAGTGATAAACTAGTAACCCAGTAATAGGTAATTAAAAACACTAGTTTAAATGTCAACACCTTTCAGGTATACTGTATAGCTATTATACAACAGCAGCTAGCAGAGAAAAGTTTATTTTAATACATCTCACCTACTACGAACCAACAGCTAAATGATGGGATCTGGACTAGTATTTTACATTTTTATTCATCTTCTGATAATTTTAAAAGGTATGCTGTAAATTATTTCTTACTACTATTTTTCAATATTCTAAGAATATAGTCAATATTTGAAAGTTGATGGTAATGGCTTGACATTTGTTAAAACGTGTTTCAAACTATTCCCATTGTCTAAAAAGAAATAATTATTTGAAGTAAAAAAGTCTAAGGCTACGGAAAAAGCTGCCACTGACATCACACTTTAATTAGTTGAAATAAGAAATACCGGTACTTAAGAAAAGTAAGGTTAAAAAGTGTCAACAATTTAATAATAATTCAAAATGCGTACAAAAAACAAAAGTAAGTTGGAAAAAAAATCGCAGAAGGAAATCGTCGAATAATCAAAATAAATTAAATTATCTACTTAATCTTAAACAATGGTTTTATTAATATATTTTAGAATTTTTACTTTTAGTTTTTGCATTAATTTGGAGTAAATTTGCAAGTTTCTTTTGCATGTTGATTGTGATATTATTTTTTAAATCAAATAATTTCTAACAAATATTGTCATGCTTGGCTTAAACCCAATCATAGTAATAATATTTAGCACCGCGTCTTACTACCCGTTCGGGTTATACGCCTTTAAACCCAATCGTTATGGTTTAGTATTAAGTGGCACTGAAAAGTGAGTTTAGTGTCATTTCTTTTAAATGTATTATTTAGAGATAATTGAATCTGCCACGCCCTTTAGCTTCTAAATTGATGAGCTGTCACTGCCAGCACATGCGAATTTCTATCAACGAGAGTTAAAGGGCTTACCGATTTTGCCGGGATAGGTATTCTCACATACCCTTCAGGGTTCTTTTACATGCCAAAATTGAAATGGGACAGGTGGTCTTACTTCCCCTCCGAAGGTGGTTGTGCTACGGATCTTTTTTTTATCTTAATGATGATTGAGTAAATTTTTAAATTATTTGTTTAAAATGTAAATAATCTTGCATAGATCCATAGTGTTAGTACTAATTATTTATATTATATATATATATATATACTTATTTCCCTCTTAAGAATCACTATTAGTCGATGTGGTGGCCGCATGGTCTTAAGGCGCTACTCTCACAATATATTAGACTACCAATGATGGGGAGATCTTGGTTCGATCTCGGTCGGGTGTACTGTGGTTAGTTTTCCCTTAAATGGTTTCAAACTCCCTCTTTCTCCATGCAACTGTAGCTACACTTCCTCTAAATTCAACTTACCTTATCCCTAACCCATTTGCGTGAATAGTATATAAGCGTATAGCCCGAGTGTGTAGTAAGACGGGGTGTGCTAAATATAACTATTTGATGTTCTTGTTTTTTTTATACATCCCTCTCCCCACCCTCTCGTCTCAAGAAAATGGTGGCTCCACTCGGCTATCACGAGTTTTATTCTGTTTAGGGTCACGTCGAAAATAAATCTTTATCATTATTATTATTACTAGCACTGCATCTTAGTACCCATTAGGGTTATACGCACATACGCTAATGTGTAATGGTAGGATGATTGTGAGATAAAATGGAAGACCTACAGTAACGTGGGATCCGAACCACGGTGGATACCTGGCATTCCACACATTCATAAGTTGTTATTAATATACTTCTTGTCAGAGGTGTAGGAAGGGTTTGTTAATCAGATAAATCTTTGCCGGGACCGAGGATTGAACCCCGGACTTACATCTAGACCGCCAGATCACCCACATCTTTATCAAAAGTGTTATATAAAATAAGTAATATTTTCATAAATAAATAAACAAACACAAAGCACAATCACATAAATACCTCCATTCATATTGAAAACAAAAGGGTAATTTTATTAGTGCTGCGAGAAAGTGGCCAAGATTTACAGCAAGTATCTCCGTTAGATTTATTTAATTACTATAATATTGATACAAAAATCATAAATCTAGATATATTATTTTATTCTCACTTTAAAATTAAGCCTAAAGTAGTTTTTCTGTTCAACATAAACAATAGATAATCGTCATCACTACAGGCTATTTATTTAAATTCTATAATGACAAGTGAAATTTTTATTTTAAAAATATACACAAAAAAAGAAATGGTAAGCAACAGGTAAATTTAAAATAGGAAAAAATAGCTACTGAATAATTTATTTTAAAATTTAAATCAATGACGTTCGGCCACAAAAAATAGATTGAGGGATAGTGTACTCGCCAACGGAAGAGTGGAAATGTCAAGAGTAGGTAAACAAACAGCCTGATAGTGAGAGTCTTTACTTTATATTTTGTATCTTTGACATTGGCGAGAATATTACTGCAACAACGCTAGGTCTGCTTTGATTTAGGTGTTCAGTTATCCTTGCTAGAATCCAATTTTGGTCCGCTACGAATATTTATTTGAGGATATGAATATACTTATCGAGTTAAATCACCCATAAGAGAAAACAGTAGCGTATACATGTCCAAAAAGAACACAATTTGTATGCCAAGTTTTGTTAGAATTCATTAGTATGGATGCCTTCATTTACAAATTTGTTTACCTTTTTTTATTTTACTAACTAGTTTAGGGTTATTTCAATAAAATTGATCGATGTAATAGTCTTGTCTTAATATGGACTTAGTTAAATAACTGTCTGGAAACCTTATGTCACTAAATATGATCAAAATTGTAATTTATTTTGAACGTTGGACACCCTGACCTTAAAAGGAGAGGGGTGAAGATGGATTCTCTTGGATAAAAAATAAAAACGGCAGGGTCAAGCTGGTTATCTAAACGTATTCTTAGTTTGACCAATATTAATTACGTAATTAATTCAAAGGTTATGGAAGAGACAAATACAGGCACAGTCGTTAGAAAAAATGATTTAGTTATTAAATGAGGTATTCTTTTTAAAGGACTGTTAAAAGTTTTTAATTAATGAAAAAATAAGGTTTATGAGTAATTTTGCTAAAAAATAAATAAAGAAAGGTTAGTTTATATTCTGTATATACATGCGATGCTACGGGTATTGTCCGAAATCTGAATAATGTCGAGATTAGCCGGGAGATTACAGCATTATCAAAGTACAGTGGATAAAGTCAGAAATATAAAATAAACTATCTTATTTACGACACCATCCGGATAATATTGATACTAGCCAGCAAGACTTGGATAATGTGGAATAATATTTTTAAGACTAAGGACGTCTCAAAACGAATTTTATGTTGAAACAATATTTCGAAATTGGATCGTAGCAATGCACTAACATTCGAAATGTCTCATTTTATGATTTATTTTTCACTAAACTAACATAACCTAGCTTAATATGGCCTAACTTAACTAATTTAACATAGCCTAAATTCACCTAACCTAACTAACATAACTAACCTAGCCTCAACCATAGATATTGCCACCATCCAAGTGTGGGTGTATAATGTCAATACTATCTGGATAAACTTTGAAAAAACATTATTCACTCATCTCACTCAACATTAGCTATGTATTTTGGATAACATCAACATTATCTGGATAATATTGACTTTATCCGGGTTCGGACTTTACCCTTAGCATATATATATATATATATATATATAGGTCAAATAAATTTGCTCCCCAAAAATTATAAATAGCAAAATATTTTGAGCTATTGTAGCTTGGTACTCATTTACTATCTCAAATAAAATATTTTCAGATGCTATTAATAAAGAGAGCTTTGATTTCGTGAACCACAATTTTTTAAAATTCATGCTTAAGAAATATGCTAATGAGCGCATGGATTAATGTAGCAACTATATTCTAATATTCCTGATTTAAATTTAGGAAAATAATGTATTCAAAGGCATTTTCTCAGTGTCACAGCTACTTTAGAAACATTTTGAACGTGATTCTTGATGTAACCAAGCAATTTTCATCATACATTCATTACAAAATTAATATTTTTTAGTTAAATAATATATATATATATATATATATATAGTTGATTTAGTTTAACATGTGGAAGTTTTCAAAACAAATATTTCAGGATTAAGAGTTGCAATCATCATCATCATCAACAACAACAACAACAACTGTTTCCAGCCTATGTGACCGGGTCAGTTTAGCAAAATACCTCCATATTTCTATCTCATTCCACCCTTCTTCCACCTTTAACCACTTCCATTACTCTCCTCTAACTTGCAAACTTTCTGTTATTTGCTCCTTTCCTCGCATTCAGGGTCTCCCTCAAAGTTTTCATAAATACTTCATCTTCATCATTCTCTTTGGTACTCTCTCCTTTTTCATCCTCATTACATGCCCATGTCACCTCAGCCTTGCTTCCTCTACTATCTCATGTACTCCCTGTACCCTCACTCTTTCTTGTATAAATTAATTCCTAATCCTGTTTATCCTCGTGACAACTAACAATCTCGTCAAGAACTTCATTCCAATGGCCTCCACTTTCTTAGTCGCTCTTATATTCAATGCCAATGTTTATGCTGCATGTGTGACTAAGGGCATTTTTCCTATCCATAGCAGGTATCTTACACCGCTATGGAACAACTTCTCCTGTTGCCCTCTTCTAAATAGATCATCTCTACTTACTTGCACCCTTCGCCTGGATCACGCTTCCAAGACATTTTAATTCTATATCTTTCTCAGCTCTATTACATCCAACTTTGTATTATTACTAGGGCTTATCCTCTTCCTTTTCATTAACGTCACTTCTCACTTCGCAGTGTAAAATTTCATTCCACACTCTTTCACGTTCTCAGTCTATTCTTGTATATGTTCCTGACTTCACATTCCTTCTGCCCCCATACCATCAAGCTATCAATAAAAATAATGGCTTTCATTATTTCCTTCCCGATATTCCTCGCCCCTTTATTTATTACCATTTCCATTACAAAGAGTAGTGGCGAGAGAGCACTCTCCTGATACACTCAATTTTTTATTTGAAACCACTACGTCCACCCCTTCTCGATCATGGCACAACTCATACTATCCTTATAATTACTCTATATTATCATTGCAACTCCTCTTTCCACCCCAGACTCCTACGTCACCTTCCAAACTTTATTTCTATACTCACTATTATATGCCCTCTTCACATCCCTAAATACCATTATCAGGTCCTTTCAAAATTCGTACCGTCTTTCCATCTGTTGTCATATAGCGAGGATCAATTATATTGTAGACATCTGTTAACAAAATCCATCCTTAATAGTAGTAAACAATCCACTAATTGATCTATTAATAAAAAATAAAAATTATTATTTTGATAAACATATACGTGTCCTGGTGTGCCTTACCTCCTAATGGTAGTGACACAAGCAACGGTATACTGGCCGGCAACGCAGTCTATACAGTATAAATACTGGTTTGTAGAAATAGTACAAGCGCGCTCAGGCCAACGGTTGTACTTGTGGTATACTGGCTAAAATATGACAACACTGAACGGTACAGCATCCTTACTGTGAGCAGCGAATATTGTCATGGGTGCGGATACGATCAAGGCTAGTAGCCTGGTCTACTATATTTAAAATTACCACAAGAAACTGTGAAAAAATATCGTCTGATGACCAAAGCTATGATAGGCAGCTGAGGTTAAAACTAAGGGGCCCATCGCGATCGGTTGACAAACTGGCTAGAATATGGACTGTTGGAACGTGTAATGTGAGAGGAGTATGTGGGTACGAGAATGAAATGTTAAAGAAAAGGATTGGAAGGAAAATTGATATTATGTATGTATGTGAAACCAAGCGGAAAGAGAGAGATGTTTTGATGACAAGTGGTGGTAGCCTGGCACTGCGGCCAGGAGTGGATGAATGGATCAAAGGAATTAAAGAGGTAGGTCTAATCCTAAGCCCAACAACTAAGCTGTATGATAGATGGTATGATTTGTTGTTATCTAGACTTCTATGGGTACGTATGAAAATATGTATTCGTAAAGTTATGTTGGTTGCTGGTATGCTCCGGTAGATGGTGAAACGAGAATGTGAGAGTGTAATTTTGGAATGAGCTCAGTAAAGCCTAGAATGCATGTGGACCAGGGGAAATAATTATTTTGTTTGGAGATATGAATGGAATGGTGGGAATCCAAGGAGAGAATTCACAAAGAGTGTAAGGAAGATTTGATGATGACAGGGTAAACGAGACTGGTAATGAAATAGTGAGTCTTTGACTGGTCGCTTTCTCCCTCTCTATCTTCTATTTTTTTTTGTCTACGGCAGTCAGGGGTTGAGGTAAAACATTGGAGAACTCGTTGGGGGTAGTGACTACTAGTGGTGGGGGGGAAACTTAGGCAACTAAGCAGATTCTAACTATGTAGAGGTTGGATTAAATGTTATATTGTTATCCAGCAGACATTGCAAATATAATATTTCCCTTTCCATTTATCACATTTTAAAATTTGAAGATTACGTATTGTATCAAAAAAAGTTTGAGGTTAAATTTTACAACATAGTTGCGGAGGAAGGTATGTTTAAAACAATTCAGCCACATGGGGCATCCATTCACCATGGTGGTATTGCTTTCCTACCATCCATATCTATCTAACACCCTAACTAAACGAAAGTAATGGCGATAAAATCAGGCACGTCCTTCTCGTCCACGTGCTATTGTCAAACGTTTTCCTTTCCTCACATATAAAACGACAAATACTCGTAGCTACGCCCTGGTTGGCTTGCTGTTCGCTCTCCCTTTAAACTGAACAGTCACGGGTGCAAGCCACACGTGCATCTCACAGCCTCCGGGTACAGATAAAATAAAACAGCACGATGCATAAAAGTGAATAGTAAAAGTTGTAAATGTAGATAAAGCGGAAATACAAACAATAACTTTATAAGAATGAAAAATAATAGATTAAAAAGTTAGAGGCCTAAAAATGAAGTTAACGGAATTAAAGTTAGAATATGTGTTGCTTACAGCCTTGATTATGATATGGGATACTTAAAATTAACATAAAACCCCACACTTTCTTATAACTAAACATTTTAACTGACCCATTATTAATATTAAATATAGATTAAGTTAAGCATAACTGATTAGATAAAAATAATATACCATAAGAAATGTATTCTCAGTGCCCTGATAATTTTAACTTAATTTATAATAAACTTAATAATG
>CABFOV010003600.1:48400-63478 GCA_902141375.1 Timema poppense
GGGGGGGGGGGGAGAGATTTTGTAAAATGATATTTAACTCTTTATGAAAGTCTCTGAATATTATAACTACTGGGCACTTTGAAGCCTATTACAACAATAATGAATTTATGTGTTTCAAGAATATTATTAAATTAACAGAATAAACAATGGAAACCATATATGTAAATAAAATGGTCAAGGGCTAAGAGTCAAAAACCATTACCACTTTACAGGTCTCTGTTTAGAAAAGGGTTTATTTGTGTTGGACACATGGTTTGAGCACAATTATATTCACTTGTATACATAGCAAAGGGACGATGAAGTTTAGTAAAGAATATTAGGGTGTGGAGCTGAAAGTAGAACGGATCATATCCGAGTGATCTAATTAGTTGAATTAAGATAGGAATATTGTGAGGAAGCAGTCTAAGAGTATTAAGCAAGTAAGAGTGAAAGTGGAAAAGTTGCAGTACACAAGTGTGAGAGCGCAACGTGAAAGATTGCTGGGCGAAAAATTAACTTTACAAGATCATGAATGAAATGTCAACATAAGTACAAATTATATTGAAAGTGCTTGGAACAGAATAAAAGAGGCTGTAGTTGAGTGCGCGAAAGTTGTGTGTGGATCCGCGGTAGTGGAAAACTTTAAAAAAATATGCTTGGGGAAATTAACAAGTGAAAGAAGCTGTGAGAGAAAAGAAAATAGCAGACAAACGAATGATTACTGTAAAGAGTAAAGCAGAACACAAGAGGTTTTGGGACATATACAAAGATAAAAATATGAATGCAAATAAAGTAGTAGAGTAAAGATCAAATGAGATTACAAAAAGGATAAATAATGCAGAATGATTTTGAAGAACATTTGAAGCTGATTTGAAGTGGGTGAAGAGAACGCAACAAGGAGTATTTTTGACATTCAGAATGAACGTGGTGAGCTGATCTGGGATGAAAATGGTATAAGAGAGCGATGGAAAAAGTATTTTGATCAATTGCATGGCAAAAATATGTAGAAAGTAACATAAAATAGGGAAAATTCTATAAGGAGTGAAAGAATTAACGAGGCTGAGGTGTTTAAATATATGAAAATGTTAGAGAATTCCAAAGCTGTGGGCGTAAATGTGAGCAGTTGCAGTCGCAGACGCATATTAGCATGCTCTGATGCATCCTGAAGGGGAGCACCAGAGCAAATTTCAACACGTATCGACCAATTGGTCACACCATGGGGTTTCGGATACTAAAACAAAAGGATTATCGTATTTCTTGAAGTTTCTGAAACAAAGAAAAAACATATTATTAATATTTTTTTTGGAAATAAAGTATATTGGAAAACCAAATGAGTCTTTTTAGAGCTACGTGCGGAGATACTACTCTATGGAGGACTGGGTGAGAGTCTCTCAAACTATTTTTTGACACTTCTCGCTTATCCGAGCAGGGCTTTGGGACGTCGGTGGCACCCTCCCCAAGCCCCTGGGTTAGAGGAATGGTGGCACCGGTAAGTCTGTCTTAGAACTGCACCAGCTTCCGGAAGTGGTTCTTTATGGTAGGTACCTCCAGGTCACGATGCATAGTCACATTCCAACGTACCAAGGTACGTCCACAATGATCCTCAGACACCTGCTCTGGAATGCCTGCATACTCCTCATATACGTGTCCACCAAGTGGCCCCAAGAAGGACATTCATAGACGAGGATCGGCTTGACCAACTGCTTGTGCAGTGTCAGATCTTTCCTTGTAGACAGGACGCTACGCCTGCTAAGCAGTGGGCCTGGGATTCCTAGTTTTTTTCCTCGCCTTTTTAAGTCTCTCAGTGCAGTTTATTCGCCAGGTCAGTATGGGGTCCAGCGTAAGTGTCAGGTACGTAGCGCTGTTCACCCATCTGATCTGAGATCCGAACAACCGGTGTGGGGCTGGCCTGTAGAACTTTCTTTTCAATGTGAAGAGCACTGCTGTGCTCTTCTCCACGTTAATACATGTCCTCCAGGTAATAAAGCATCCATCCTACTGTAGTCACCTCTCCACTAGCTGCCCTCACCACGACTCCGCTACTAGAGCCGTGTCGTCCGCATTCAGTACCAACTTGGTGTCTGTGGATTTAAGAATGTCGTTCACATACAGACTGAAGATCACCGGGCCAACGGGGAAACCCCGCGGTACTCCGGCCCAGCTGCTTCTGACATGGAAAGTAGCGTTCCCAAAGATGGTGGAGAAGGTGCGGTGAGATATATAAGATTGTACAACCTTAACTAGGTAGAAGGTTAAGTCCGGGGAGAGGAGTTTGAAAATTAGACCTTTGTGACAAACACAGCCGAAGGCCTTTTCCACGTCGAGAAATACAGCACTAGTCAGCATGTTGATGTTTCTCGTGACCTGCTCTACGAGCCGGACGAGTTGGTGAGACGTAGCATGTCCCGCCCGAAAGCCGAACTGCTCGTCCACCAAGATGCCCACATCGTGAACATGTCGGGTCAGTCTCGTCAGTATAAGTCTCTCAAACAACTTGCCCAAACAGTCCAGCAAGTTGATCGGTCAGTAAGATTAAGATAGGGCCGGATATTTACCTGGCTTTTGAAAGGAGAGGACGTTGGCGTGCTTCCAGAGCTCGGGGAGGTGACTCAGAAGCAGGACGGCGTTCAATAACTACATAAGGAAGTTAATCACCTCCAAGGGCAGTTTTCTGAGCACCACGTTATCGATACCATTACATCTGGGGTACCTGTTTAGTCTTAGAGCGGCTAACCCCCATGACATTTCTGTCACCTCCGTAGGTCCAGGTTCACCCAAGGGTTTGTATGAAACCGCACCCATAATCTGAGCTACGTGCGCAACGTGCACCGTGTCTGACGGGTCGTCAATCGTTACAAAGTGCACCTCTAAGTGCTCAGTGAGAGCATCGACCTTCTCCTGGTTGGAGTTGGCCACCCCGTTACGACCCACAATAGGCGGCCTTGGTGCGGGGACCCGCATCAAGTTCCTCGTCATGCGCCACAGGGACCTGTCCTGCACGCACAGGCTCTCAATCTTTCCCTCCCAGACACTGTTCCGGTATTCTCGGAACATCTCCCGAACAGCATGGACATTGCGGTTCCAGTTGGCCTTGTCTACCAGGTCCCTCAAGATTTGCCAAGCCTACCTCAGTCGATTCTTCTCCCGGACGTGCCTGAGGATATAATTGGGCAAAGAAGCCTGTGGCGCCCTCTTAGGACGGTGCTTCGGTTCGAAGCTTCGAGCAACACCTTGATGGCGAACGTTATGAACTTCACACCACGATCAATTTCTGCTGCTGTTTAAAGGTAGGGGTGGGTCCCAACCTCTCTCTCAACACATTCGCAAACCTGTCCCTGTCAGTGTGTTTAAAGTCGGGTTTTTTGGGGGTCTATGAAGGACACTGTGTGTCCCAGGTTCACAAGAATGGGATTGTGATCCAAGCTAGTGACTTCAGCACTAACCACCTTCTGATCACTCTGAAGACAACGAAGTCAAGGACGTCCGGGAAACCAAGAGGATTTTGAGGGAAGTGAATGGGGGTTGGAGGGCTGGAGGCTACCAAGTCGTGTAGATCTATGACGTCACGGAGCAATCCGTTGTGAGCGCACATAATACTAGAGCATCATGAAGGGTGCTTAGCGTTGAAGTCACCACCGATTAAAACAGGTATAGTACCTTGAAGCAGCACCTCCATGTCAGCCTTCGTAGCCTGGTCGAAACGGTGGTAGGGAGGGGAGTAGATATCAATGAGATGCACTGGGCTGGTTGAGGTCATCAGTTGGATAGCCGTTACTTCCATTCGTTGGAGGAGAGGAAGTGAGATGACGTGATGGTCAAAGCTCCTTCGGACCAGGACTACTGTCCCACCCCTTCCCACATCCCCCACTCGGTTGCTCCGATGGCAGATTAACTTTGCTAGCAAGAACCTCATTGCGGAGCGCAAGTTGGTTTCTCCTAACAGCATTACGTCGACACGATGTTTTCCCAGGCAATTTTTGAGCTCAGGCTTCTTCCTCGCGACTCCGTTAGCGTTTCAAAGTGTGACCGTGAGAACCTTCAGCACTGGTGGTCCTCTATTCGGATGTACTACCGTGAAAGACCAGGTAGATAATGAGTGCTCTATGACCAGGTTGCCACGGTTACTCCTCGGAGATTCCTGGACCTCCCTCAAAAGACTCGATGAAAAGTCCCATGGATCCAGTCCCGGAACTTCCTTGAGTAGCCCAATTAAATGTTTGAACTTTGCACTCTCAATCTCTGGGGTATGTGTGGGGAGCAGGTTGGGTGTGGGTGTGGCAGGAGTGGAAGGGGGAGGAGTGGGGAGTGGTAGAAAAGGGTTGGAGAAGTGTGAAGGGGTGGGGATGGGAGAAAGGGGTGCGAGCAGGGGGAATGAGGGTTGGGATTGGGAAAGGAGCGGTCTTGGATGAGCCCTCGACCGAGAGGGAAGGACCGGGTGCCACTGGTTCTAGTCGCGTGATTTTGGCAGTTGTCTTGGCCTGAGATGGAGGGGTTGGTCTCCCTGACAACACATTGGCGAAAAATTGCACCAGGGGCTTTGTTGTTGGAGCTGGTTTCACAGTAACCTCTTTGTACCAAAACGTGCACCGAGGGCTTCTGGCCTTCGCTTAGACCATCCGTCCTCCCTTCTTGACCCTTTGAGGCCCACACATTCCCTGCCTCTCGCAAGGACTTGTACATGGGTCAGCCCCACGACTCCGAGGAGTGGGCACCTGAGCAGTGCATACAGGGGGGAATCGTCTATCCTCTGGGCATCCGCCACACACATGGTCACAACCACAGAATCACACCTAGGGTTAACGCGGCAATCCCTCCAAACATGCCCAATTTGGAAACAGTCCTAGCACTGAACCAGGCTGCCAGGAGACTTGCACTTCTCCACCTTGACGTGGAGCCCGCGCAGGACTGGCATAGAGTACAGCCTTGTGGGATGCTCCCCGGGAGTCAGATGTACAACGTAGGTCGGCAATCATTGCCTTTCTCCGGTCCTCTGATCCCGTTTTCACTGGGAAAGCATCTGGGTTATGGATTTAATGGGGAAATTCATCTCCACCCTCTCTTCCTGGATGTTTCCAAGGTTTGTCTGTGTCAGGAGTACCTTAACCACTAACCTGACCAGTCGCTCCCATCCCAGCTCGTAAGACCCATGCTGGATCCTTAAGCTATGCAAGAATTTCTGGAGGGTGCGGTAAGCTTCCTCTGACCCACAATGGAGGTGCACTCGATCCCCCAGCTGACTGACCGCCTCCAAAGGCTCTCAAACCTGGGTTTGGATGGCCCTCGCCACCTTGGAGTAGTCATCCACATCACACAAGATGGTGGGAGAGATCTTCCCCTTGGCTTTTTGAACCGGCCCAGAACCACTAGTACCAGACTTGGATGAGGCACGTCTTGCATTGTTATCCTTAGGTCTCCACCACTTCCCACCTTTGCCCAACGCTGGCTCACCCTGCCCCAGGCCACCGTTGACCTCACTATCATCCCCAGAGCTACCACCTAAAAGGTTAAGGCTTCCCCCCGGTAGCTTCCTGGTGTTTCCGGCCTTACCTCTTCGGCAGAGTCTTATGGTCTGAAATCCCTCAGACTCGTCATCGGACCCCTGGCTCAACTCATCATGCATCAACGGGAGGTCAGGTCCTGAAGACAGTCACTCCACGTCCACGGAATCGCACGGGCTGTCAACCCATGTGAAGCGTGTGACCCGGTCTTTCGAGTCTGAATAAAATTCAGCCGGGCGTTTCTTACCTAATGCCACCCCTTTGCGAGAAGTGTTGGAGTTGACGCGGGTTTTTGAGGCTTTGCGAATACGTTTGCGTCAATTCCGCTTGCATCGGTCTTTAACGGTGAAAGACGGCTGGGCTCCCGTGGTCAGTGCTTTCGTTGGCACCGTTAGGTTCCCACCCATCGTGCTGGCGGGAGTATTCGCCACCCTTCCCGGTTTGTGGGTTGTTGGCCCTGAAAAGAGCCTCCAGGTTTTTTGGCCATCAATGGCACGCACACCTTCGGTAGTTGGAGGTGCCCCACTGGACTCGTCCACATCGGCATTGCTGCTGACGCTTTGTAGGGGCCTGGCACTGACCACCAAGCTGAGGCTCGAGGATGCAATACCGGATGATACGGTGGATCCGTAAGTGGCACGCATGCCTCCGGTAGTTGAAGGGGCCCCCCTGACTTCCACCTGACCATCTGCGCCCACCTTCCCGGTAGTTGGGGAGGTCACGCTGGCCACCGTGTTGGCCCTGGAAAGGGCTGGATGGTCAATCACCCCGAGAAGGTCAAGTGACACCTGGTGGCAGCCGTCAGTGGCACGCTCCCCTCTGGAAGTTGGAGGGGCCCCTCTGACTTCATCAGGTTGCCTGCTTTTTGGGCCCACCTCCTTGGTAACTTTGGAGGTCACGCCAGCTTTGTTGACCCTTGAAAAGGCTGATCCATCTCCCGAAGATGACTTCTGCTGGGTTTGGTTAGTGGCACGTTCACTTCCGGTAGTTGGAGGGGCACCGCTGGCTTCACCCGGTTGGCTGTGCCTGGCGTCCACCTGCCCAGTAATTTGGGAGGTCACGCCAGCCCTGTTGGCCCTGGAAAGGGTCAATTCGTTGACCGAAGGTGACTAGCGCTCGCTCTGGCCATTGGCACGCTATACTTCGGGAGTTGGAGTGGCTCCGTTGGTTTCGGCCATGTCTGCAGGTTTGTTGCCCCGGGATCGAGATTCTTCAACTTCTCATCCGGTAGTCTTCTCCCGACTCCAACGCCAACTCCTTTCTTCACATTCACCGTGGGTTCCATTGCAGGACATAGATTAGCACACGCCCAGAACGTGCAAAAGCCAGGAACACGTAAAGGAGGCAGGATTACACGTTGCACTCCCATGTTGTAAATGGGTTCACAAGTGAAATTCTTAAGTGTGAGGACTTGGTATTAATTGCCAGATTGTGTGAGCTGTTCACTGTTTGTGCTGGGATTGCGAACATTCCTAATGATTCCTAATTATGGTTATGTATGATGGAAGTAAAGCGTGCGTTAGGGTGTCTGGAGCTTTGAGCGAGTGGTTTGTTATTGAACAGGGGGTTATACAAGGTTGTGTTATGTTCCCATGGTTGTTTAATGTTTTCATGGATAAGTGTATGAGGGATGCTTGTGAGGACACGGTTGGTGCACAAATAGACAATTTGAATGCCAGTGCTGTTATATGCAGATGACTCCGTATTAATGGCTGAGAGTGAAAGGGACTTGCAGAAAGAATTGCATCGTTTGAATGTGGTGACAGACAGAATGGATCTTCGTATAAATATTTCCACAACTAAGGTGATGGTTTTTGATAAGGACGGATCAAGAAATGTTTGTATAAAAGAAAAATCGTTGGAACAAGTGAATGATCTTGTGTATCTGGGCGGAATGTTCTGTAATAATGGAAGGAAAGATGGTGAAATAGACAGACTGCTGGATGCAACCCTGGAAGTAGTTGGATGGATGTGGACTATAGCAAAGAATGAAGTAGTATCCAAAGAGGCAAAGATATCAGTATATAAAATGTGTTAACACTAACATTGTTTTATTTATGTGAAACGTGGGTTGATCAGGAGAAACGCAATAATAAGGTGAATACGGTTTGAATGAGATACCTAAGAAATGTAGCCTTTGTGGAAAAACTCATATGGACAGAGTCAGTAATGAATAAGTGCTGAAGGAGTGTGGTTTGACGGGGAATTCAATAGGTCAATGTGAAAGAAGTGTCTTACGGTGGTTTGGGCATGTTGAGAAGATGAGTATGGAGCGAGTGACAAAGCCAATATATGATGGTAGAGTTTGTGGATAAAAGGAAGAGGTAGGCCATATAAGACCTGGCTAAATGTTGTAGATAAATTTGTGAAAAAGAGTTACACCAAGAGATTTAAGAAAGATTTAAGAATAAAAGAGTATGTATGTATGTAAGAATGTATGTATGTATGTATTTAGGCCTATGTATGTATGTTAGTTATGTGATCCGAATCTTCACAATACCCGATTCGATTGGCAAACCTATCATGGCTTGTATGTAAAAGCATCGGATCAAAATTGATAAGTTTTAATATCCCAATCAACCATTAAATTGAGAGAAAGTATTTTTTATAGGCCTATACCCAATTTAATAGCTAATATTAGTCCTATAGTTTACTTCAACACTCACATTTTCTTGTTGTTCATGTGCTCCTTAAATTTGAATATTGATACCCCTACTAAATATCTTATAGAACCATCTCATTTTGATAGCTATTTTCTTTACTGTAATTGCATAGTAAGAGTTTGTATCAATGACTGCCCCCTAACAACTATATTCTATGTAACTATATTAATGTTAATAATTTAAGAAGACTTCCACCGCAATCAACTGTATTGTTTTTCAACAACTCCCAGAGCACTCAACTGGGTTTCGAACCCCAACATTCTTGTAAACAATGAAAAAGTGCAATTTGAGCCTAGCACCTTAAATCACTCGGACATCGGCATGAGTAATTTGTTTTGTACCAATAAATATAAAAAGAATAAAGGATGCATCCCTGTATTTTTTACTTTCTCGCTATCTTACAGGTTTAGAAAGTATTGTGTTCGTCAAAAGAAATTGAACTCGAGATTTTGATAAATATAGACGTTTCATGATCCCCAATATCCGAACAAATGGTTTTTGAATTTCCGTCTGTCTGTCTGTCTGTACCTCCGACTAGACCTAAACTGTTTTGCCGATCGGGCTAAAACTTGTTATTAAAGGTTTTCATAGGGTTGCCCCGAGGGGTTTTTGGAATTGGATATCTAATCCTAAAATTAAAGGTAGTTTACTGAAGGGCACAAAGAGAAAAAGAAAATTTTCTCAAAATCTGCTCTAACAATTTTGTTTAAATTTAATTTCTGAATAGTTCTAAATATTCCAAAAAAAATGGCTACTCTCAATATTTCGGAAAAATGACTTTAAGAGCTCTGGTCAGACGCGTAAATTCTTTTTTTTTATCATATCTCCGAAACTATTTGAGATATGAAATTTCTTATTATTGCAAATATGTAGATCTATTTATAATACAAATAATTTATTCAAAACATATTTTTTATAAAACCAATAATTTTCAAGCTATACGAATATATATATATATATATATATATATATATATATATATATATATATATATTTTAACTTTTCGATCACTAAAGGTAAAGTATTGTGACCGTAAAAAAAAATCTAACCCGAAATGTCGATGGATGTCGACGTCTCATGACCCCCCGAACCCTAAAAAGTGGTCTTTGAAATTCCGTCTGTCTGTGTGCCTTCTTAACCCCAAAATTAAGAGTAGTCTAGTAAAAAGCGAAAAGAGAAAAAATCTATGTTCTCAAAATTGGCTCAAACGATTTTGATTAAAATTCGCATACAACCGTTGATTAAGAATATAAATAATCTGGATATTTCCATTTTCCCATGAAAATGACTTTTAGGGTACTTTACAGACGCGGAAATTTCCCTATCTGCGCAACTATTTGAGATATACTAAATAACTTGTCATTGCAAAATTGTAGTACCATTAAAAATTTAAAAAAATTATTTGAAATACATTTTTATAAAACTAGCAGTTTCTGAGATATTCGAAAATATATTAATACAATATTTTGAACTTAAATTGTACAGAGATTACTCAAGTTTTAACGGAATTATCGGATGCCATAGAGTAATTAAACTATAAGTCTCTCAAAAAGTTTATGTTATTTTTCCTTAAACCTCTTAGGAGAAATAGTTGTATAACAATGATCGATTTCCATATTATGCTCAATAGTCAATGTTTACATTTTGTATTGGTCAAAATTTATAAATGAGGAATTTAATAGTAATGCGATGACCTGAAGATGTGCAACACCTAATATAATGTCGAAAATTTTTACCGGAAATTGAAATTTCAATAAAACGTGTTGACCCTTGTGGACCCAATATCGTTCTCTTTTATTTGTCCAAACATAAAAATGAAGACATTAATTCTTTAAAAATAAAATTATAAAATTTAAAATAAGGACTGAAAAAATGTTTTACACAAGTATAATGCAATTTATGCTTGGGTTTACTAGTATATATTATTTCGTTTCACATCTATTACGAGTTTTGAGTAAATATATAAATTTTTAAACAATATAGCGAGAAATTTCATGTGGAGTTCCGTACCATTTATTTTTCTTACATGTTCGTAATAAATCAGAATTTTACTATTTATAAGTAGGCTGAGGATTTATATGCACAAATAACTGGCAAATAATATATACAATTATGCACTTAAAACTGAAGAGATATGCGATAGAAAATTAAAAATATGCACAAATAAAAATACAATGATCACAATTAAAATGATGTAAAATTATAAGCTACAACATCTTACTGATTATGTTTCCTGTTTATAATAAACAACTAGATGTTTCTCAAGTCAGGAGCGAATCGCTTTTGGTTATAGCTTAAAAGGTTTTTATACATTTAAAGCTCCTCTCTACATCACATTTGCTGATGGGATATTACTTGAAGCTGGCCATACTGTAAGAGGTTACTCTGTCACCTCCTCTGTATTCACCATAAAGAAGTTGGCCGACTCCAAAGATTCCGGTAGTTATAAACCTCACATTTTATGCTTGAGTGTGTCAGGCAAAGTTTCAGAGTTTACTTGTATGAATATAAGATCACTTTGCAACTCATTCCTCTCACAGGCGTTGATCGCATATTTTATGCTAACTGAATCTTCAGAATTCAACAAATCCAAAATATACAGCAACCCGGTACAGTTGTAAATAGTCTATATAAATGGATTTCTGTTAAGGGTTCTAAGTGTTTAAACTATTGCATTTCTGTATTTGTATGCATATTCGTGAAAATATGAATTTATATTTGAAATATGCAGTAATAGAGTATGTACAATAAAAGTGGGTAAATTTGTTAGATGGTATATAAAATAAAACATATCTGTAAGGCTAGCATATCGATATAAACAAAGGAAAGGATTATGAATGTATGCCAAATCCACAACCTACATAAGTCATTCAATCATGAGATTCGCAGTTTGACCCTTTTAGTTCAGATAGCTTCGTTAAACTACAAGTGGCATGTCACAAAATGTTTTTCTTCTTGCCAGTTGGTCCTCTCTCCCCTTCCTGGAGCCAACAACCTTTACAATAACTCATCTTATATCATCTAGATAACCATAGCTAGCCATTTATATATGTTATAATAATAACTACTCAGGCTATTAATATAAGTTCAATTAACTTACCAGGCTGTTTAATATTCTAATTCTTATTCATATTTCATGTCATACAATAGAAAAATGGAGATAGCGCTTTTTTCAAATTACTATTTTAAAATATATAGATACATGAGCTATATTTCTTAAATTTCCCTTTTAGAAGCTGTATGAGTTCAAATAACCAGATTAGTTTTCTTTACTTCTTTTCCTATGAATCAAAACTTCGTAGTTTATAATAATTTTCATATTGTCTTTAAAACTTGATATAAGCACATAACGATTACATTAACTTGAAAACAACATTTTTAGATAAAATGTGATATTTATCATATAGTTTTTAGTACCTAACAAAGAATAATTAAAATGGCTTTAATTTTAAGGAAATTATGTCCTATCAACCACTGGAATTGAATTGAATTTATATACTCAGAAAATAATAATAATAAATGATATAATTTAAAATAATACCTAGAAAGAATGCTTGTTCCCATAAAATTTGTTTTGTTCCATACTATCTCATATATATAATTTTATTTTTTATAGATACTTCAGATGCGCAAGAGAGCAAAAAATATATAAAAGCGCGAGACTCCTTCATCGAAACTAAACGGATATCTGCTCAAAAGGACTACCTAAAAGCTAAGTTTACAACAGAAGATTCCAGAAGTCTGACTAAGGAAAGATTTAGATTAAGGGAAGAGTACTTCGATGACTACCCTACAAAATACAACCCAGAGCCAATATCTTTGAACGAAACTGGGCAGACAAATCTTGACATGTTTACATCAACCGTCAATGATACCTTTAAAAATGTTAAAACAGATGATGCAAACAGTAAAACAAGTGAAATGTTTAGATTCAGTGAAGCCTCTCTGGATGACCACCTCACACAAAATATTACAGGACAAGACTTCTTCAGCGAAAATGAGAAATCTAGAAGGGATGTACCGGTATCGACACCATTAGAAACGGTTTCTCTTGATAATACAACTACACTAGGAGACAGTGCTGAGAAATATTTTTCGAATTCAGGTTCAAATGAAAATGGTTTCATGCCAAAGCGTATGCTCAATTTATCAAGTTCTCTGTACCTTAAATCCGCGTTTAGAAATATGTTTCTAGGTTCACCCCGAGAAATTAAAATGGGTTATATGTTTAAGTCGCCTTACCAAAATGAAGATATAGAAAGAGAATTTCCAAAAGAAAAATTACCTTCTTATGACTCCAAAATACATTTTGCTAATAAAAATATAAACGTTTCAAAAGAAAACGAAATTATTGCATTAAAGCACGGAATATTAGGTCTGCTACGAGAACAGCAAGGCGATGACGTTCTTAATAAATATTCCGATACCTTTGGTCATGAAGCGTTTCTTGGGGGACTATTCCCCATGCGTATGATGCCTGAAACCACTAATTTAAAGTAAGTAGAGGAGAACAGTGAAAATACTAGATATTATTATGTGCCCGTTACCCTGAAAGTCTAACCTTGATGAGCAACAATAGGACCTATCTTATAAGCTGCACAATAGTGGAACCGTTAAAGTTAAGCTTACAACATTTCTGCGTGAACGAGTGGAAACATGTTAACCTTTTATTTCAAAAATGCTAATAGAGTAAGTTTTAGACAGTTACATACAATATTACGGTAGATATCACATCCAACCTTTTGAAATAAGAATAGAGTTTGGCTCAATTCTTCCGTATCAAACGTTCCAGATATCTACTAAAAGTGAAAAAAGTCTGACTGTTCTTTATTTTAAAACTTCCTATACTTATCTAGGTCTAAAGTCATGGTTAAAACGTGTATATAATAAATATTTAAGTATATTTTACTGAGGCAGTCAAAATCACGAGCTACGTCGAAATGGTTTTAGCCAATTACTCGATCAAAGCAGGTGTACGAAATAAATGATAGTGTATAACACATTTTGAATGTTAAATATACCCTAAAAATGAATAATGGTTTTCAAATATAAAAATAAATATGGTTGCAACAAAATGCGTGTTTTCATTTAAGCTTCTGAACCTAAACTAATTTTCTGAGAGTCACCCTCATATTTATATTTTATAATACGGCACTTCAAACACAAATTCATAAACGATAGAAACCAAGTGAGTATAATGGGACCATATGCAATAACGAAAAACATTTGCGCGCTTGTCTGAGAAACAAATCAACGCCACTTCTACTAAGAATTCGCTTAACATCAACTCAGGTTCGTTATTCCATACCGCCCTTAAATATTATTATATCCCCGAACTATAAAAAACGTGTTTTACAATTTATTCTGCCCCAGTGTTGGTCTATCTGACCTTTCCTTTACATATTTTTACCCAGGAAGACAAACAAAACAATTCAATGAATTTGATTCAAATTTGATATTTAATTGTCATCCCCATACCTCTAGGCCAGATTGTGATTTTATTCTAGTCCTAAAATGAAGGGTAGTTAGTTTACTTAAGATTAGTTTTTGAACTCTTTAAATATTTCGAAATTGACTATTACAAAATTATTCAAGATGGTATCTGAGGAGTGTTTTAGATGGTAAATAAGAATATTTTGTCCGTTAATATAAATAACAATCATTTGAGTGAAAATTATTGACGTAATTTACTAAAGAACAGAGGGACCACTTGAATAGTGAAAACAGTCTTTTGAAATTTCATAATGGTAGCCAAAATAATGAGTGGCTCAAAATTTACAGAACTAATATAAAATACTTCTCCATGTAGTAAGAAATTAAAATTCGTCAGACAGTTGTTAAAAATGATTAGACTAGGATAGCCAAAAAGTCTTGAGCATTTTAAATTTAAAAATGGGATGATGGAAAATTAAAGGGCTCCAGATTAACAAAGCTAATATAAATAGCTTCTACTGAGTTGTATTAATATATATATCATGATTGATTTATACTTGATGCTATACTCTGGATTATTGTCAGGAAATGTAATTTTGAAAATAGTAACAATAATTATACCAGAGCACAGTGCAGTCCCTAACTTTCCAGAACCGAGTGTACCCGGGCATAACAAATAATCACTCTTTATATTATATTATATTATAAGATAATAAAACGTAAATAAGACTACGTGCACTCAGGTGTAAAAGGAATGACAAATGAGGAGCCTAGGTTGGAAAATATCTCTTAATATGTTGAGGAAACATGCCAAGGTAAAGGGAGGAGATGGGGTTTGTGCAACCGTTCCCAGGGATCGCTGGGTTGACCAGCCCTTCGTAGCCAGTCTGTTCTTATTTTTTATGCCTTCAACACCCTCTCTTAATGCATGGCAATCGGCCCGCGAATGGGGCAGCAACTTGGTAAGTCAAACTTGTTTTGTTCTTAGAAAAATGCTACATATTGTTTGGTTATTGAATTGGCTGTGGGGTTGGAATTTTTTTTTTTTACTTTGTCGTCTAAACATTGCAGTTGAGCGTTGTAACTGTAATACATCTCCTGTTATATTCAATTAAAATATTCCTTAGCATTCCTGTTTCAGCTATATTCACCAAAGTGTCTGTTGCGTTGGTTATATTTATTGACGTTAAAAAATATACTGCAATAATGGTTTTTGAGTACAAGATATTAATATAATATGTGTTAGTAATCTGTCTTTTGAATGTCACGATGTTATAAAATTTTGAATTACCACCATATTCTTCATAAGATGTGATCTAACTAAAGTAAAAAAAAATGGGGTGTGGCTGTGTCATGGACACGGCCGTGTGTTGTACGTGAATACGTTTATGTAACGGGTTATATGTATTTTTTAATAAAATATTTTTATTTATGTATTTAGGATAAAAGCAAGGAAACAAATAATTATTATGTTACAATATAACTTTATTAATTATAGGTCTGTG
>CABFOV010003601.1:0-39983 GCA_902141375.1 Timema poppense
TAACATTCTCTACTAGTCTCTCTCACATTCATTGTCTGTTTCCATTGCATATGTCACAATGGGTAATGAGTACAGCACTTCCTCACACTTCATGGGCACTTAGCTTCTCCACAGCAGGTATATTACACACCTCTAGAACAACTCTCCCTGCTGTCCTCTTCTTATTACATTCTCTCTACTTGCACATTCTTACACATTCTTACACATTAATACACATTAATACACAAAATACCTCAAAAAAGCAATCAGTGGTTTTCCTTAAAGAAATGCTTTTAATGAGTTATTTTCAAATCTCTTTACAGCGCGGTCTCTCGAGTAAAAGTTTGTGAACAAAGCAGACCAGGCTTGCGATGGTAGAGGCTGATGTCTTGTGATTTATTTGGATCTGTTCTGTGTGTGTGAATCCAAACCTTGCGATTGGCTGGATTGTTTTTTGAATCCCCGTCAGTTGAACTGAGGGAGGTTTTCCCTATGAACTGACCTAACCCACCCCTATAGTTATAATTTGAAACTACTTTACCTGTCCATTACTCTAATATTTGTTGAATTCAAGGCCCAGATTAACTTGACGGCCAATAGAGGCAGTAACACCAACTCCGGCCGTACCACCACCTCTACAGCCGCCATGACGGACAATCTGAATGTCGAGACGACACCGTCTCAGACAGAAAATGGCACCAGCTTTAGAACGACAGAGGATCGACCAACTGTTCCCGTTTATCCGCTTCGGAACGGCGTGCTCGCCTCCGAGTTGGTTGGTATTGTTCCAGATCAAGGTCTGGATTCTTCACCGCGCGAAACCACGCCCGACGGAGAGAGCGCTAGTGAATCTGGCACTGCCGAAGGTACTGAATCTCTCCCACGATCCCGCGTCCGTGGATTGAATAATGACAACCGACCTCGAGGGGACCCTCGGTTACATGTTACACCAAGGGCTCGCCGAACAGGTTAGAATGGTTGGTTAAGTCAGGCACATTTACACTTTCGGAGTTAACTCGATTGTAAGAATACTGACGGCGCTTGACAAAGCCACACGTTCATTGGCTTTTAAGCTGATTGAAATTTCTGCTTCAAAATTGCCTCGATACCCAGTTAAGTAAGTCATTATTTATTTGGTTAAACTGAACTGTATAAATGTGCTATTACTCCCTGTTATTGACCAATTTTAGGGATTTAACCAAACATGTTTTATTAATAAATTAAATACTAGTTTAAGTCTAGCATTAAATAAAAATTATATCAGAAGTATAAGTTGAAATTTGTCAAATATAAGTTTAGCTTCGGTAATTAAGCATAACATTCAAACAAATATCAATAAATTTGGCCTTGTGCTTTATTAAAATAAAATAAAGGCAAATAAAAATACTGGCGGGATTAAACAAAATATCTTGTACAGTCAACCTGAATTCAATCATCATACGTCAATTTTTCATCCAACTAATTGAAGGAGGGAAAAATCCTTTACATTTATTTCACTTGACTTATTAAAATCATATCCGTTTCAAGTATCGTATTTGTGAATTAAAAAAATAACACCTGGACACGGGATTTGAAGCAAGTACCGATTTCTATGTAATTTATCAATTAACGAATATTGAAGCATTTAGTTGAAGTATTTTTGTCTTCCATAGCAAAAATTTATTTCCGTTCACCCATTTATTTTTAATTTGCTTGGTTGAAATATAAATGCTCTTCATTGGATTCGCATAGTAATTATGGTTGTGTGAACATTTGAAAATTAATTTCTGAAATATTTATTTTCAAACTTTTAATATTTAATTCTGTAATACATAATTGTAAGAAGGTACAGGAAAGGCGGATAGAAACTTATAAAAGGAACAAACACAAAATGGTTTGTACAATGGAAAGAGGAACACAGTTCACACTTTACACTGCTGACACTGGACAAAGAGATAATGTCTACTCCTTAAGAAAACCGATCATTACCACCCAATCCCCTGACCTAGGTTTCATTCTATCGGAACTCGGCAGGGGGGAGTGTGGACCGTGCAACGCAACTTCCTAAGAGAGGAAACCAAATGTGTACAACAAAATACTCCCAATCAAGTGAAAAGGGGGTTTTTCTTAAAGAAACTATTCAATTCTCAGCTTTATAATCATTTGTGTATTTTCGAATGGCCAAACACAGATATCGGTTCATTCAATTTCACTTCTCGCATTTCTAGACATATTGAACAATTATTATTTGAAGTAATGCATATTTAAATAAAGGAGTGCAAGTAGTAATTTTTCACTTCTAATTGAGTTTGAGCCGAATTTGTATGAAAACCAGTGTGGTATAATGTCTCCTTCCCTTCATTATTGTAACAGATGTTCCTACACTAATTTGACATTCCTATAAACACATTATATAAAGGTTTTCAAATTTCTGGCTTATTTGATATATTATTGACTCGTTATGAAAATGTTTTTTTTTCAATTTCGTTAGTCGCTAATATTGCAAATCATTTTGATCTAATTATTCATTTTTATTTTATTTTCAGAATCTGGTTTTTATACACTCTCTCCTGGCAATATGGAGTTTTTTATGGAGGTTACCCCAGGAACTATAGGAAGCATCACAATTGATTCTTTGGAAACGGTCGTTACAAATGGAAACACTGCCTCTTCTGGAAATGGCGAGTCAACTGGTAATATATTTATCTTACCCTGGATTGAGTGGTAAAAATCTGTAGCACAACTTCCTCTGGACAGGAAATAAAGTTGTCGGTCTTGCTCTTTCTCGTGGGAAATATCTTGTGCTGATATAATTAGTGTAACAGAAAGTGTTTTCCCCCTTCAGGAGCAGCAAACTTCCCGTGGGGCCCCCCACCCCCACCAGAGTTTATCCAGAACTTGATGCAGGCGGTGGCGGGGCAGATGATGGGCCGAGCCCCCGGCGGCCTAGCGGGCATGGCAGCCGCAGCAGCTGCTGCCAACGCTGCCGCTCAGCCCGGCACTTCGACTCAGGCCGGGACTGTCCCGGGGGCCGGAGTGCCCGGACAGAACAGTCAGGCCAGAGGGAACACTGCCACACATCCGACCACCTCCACGCAGACCCGCTCCACCTCGAGACCTCACGTGCACCTGGCCCCAGCCATGCAAAGTGAGTTGTAAACGTGTGCGTATGAGGACTTTCTTCGATCCACGTCTTGGCAGGTGACTGCTCTCCTCACATCTTTATATGAAGTTATTGCCTTTATTTGACAGTAGTCGTGGCCATCCTCTCTCTTACACCCTTAATGATAGTTACATAAATTCACTTATCATTCTTTATAATATATATTTGGTATATATTTGAAATAAGGTACAGGAAAGGTGGATAGAAACATATAAAAGGGACGGACACAATATGGCCTTTACAATGAACCTAGGGGTAAGGTGTCAGACTTCTGTGCTGGCGGCCGGGGTTCAATCCTATGTCCCAGCACAGATTTATCTGATTACCAAACCCTTCCTTCACCTCTGACAAGACATCTTGTGAATGTGGGGAATGCCAGGCCTCCACCGTGGTTCGGATCCCACGTTAAACTGTAGGTCCTCCATTTCATCTCACAATCACCCTACCATTACACATTAGCGTAAGTGCGTATAACCCGAACGGGTAGTAAGACACGGTGATGATAATAATAATAATAGATATTTATATCCATCTTTTCATATCATTCTTCTTTCATTTAAGCTTGCAAACCAATTACTAACTTTCAGTCCATATATATATTTTTTTTTTAAATCTTCTCCAGCACTTATTTTGACATCCATGTAGTGCCACACACCAAACCAGGCTTTTAACAAATGTTTTCCTACCCTTCAGGGCTATGGTGGTGTTTTATTTTTAGTTAAAACTGGATCTCTTTCTTGAAAGCATGTTTAGCTTGTGCTCTTCTAGATCTTATGTCAGTTATTTTTTCCCCATCGGATGTTATCTTACTCCCAAAGTAAGTGAATGGTATCAACCGTTTCCAGCTTGTGGCCAGAAAATTCAGTAAAAAGTTTCCATCTTCCTATATCCTTTCATCATTCTTCTCTCACTTGCACACTTTCTGTTATCTGCTCCTCCCAATTATTTATTATCTCATGTACTCCCTGTACCCGGATAACTTCATTCCTAATCTTGTTTCTCCTCGTGACAACTAACTTGCTCCTCACAAACTTCACTCCAGTGTCCTCCACTTTCCTTGTCTCTCTTACATTTGATGTCCATGTTTCTGTTACAACGGGTACAAAGTATGCCCTCTACTACACTTAGAGGGCAGTTCAATCCCTCCAGTGGTTGTAGTGACATATGCAGCATCCCTGCTATTGTTGAAGTATTATCAAGCCCTTAACTTTAATCAACAACCAGTGCTAGTATCCCTTCAATTCTTGCAGCGAGGGCTGGTACTTTTGGATTGTCCGCATAACCTTGAATGTTGCCGGCGCTAGTTCTTAACATAATTTAAACAAAAAGTTAATTACTTTAAAGGGTTAAATCTTATTTTTTAAATCATTAACCATTCAACAGAGATGCATCGGCAATTAATTTTTGTAACATAAGAACCACAATTATTAAAATTGTATTGCTCCACTTCTAAAATTTTGGCAGAACTTCTTGTTTTGAGGGGGCTTGCCCTCAATTCCGACTGATTTAACAAATTTACCCTCTCTCTTTCTACCTTCCTCTCTCGCTCTCTCTCACACCCTTGAGGAGGATGGAAAAAGACGAGGTCCGTAAGGGGAAAAGTATCCCAACCAATGCCAATATTTATTTGAAATGCGTAAAATATCAAGAGGTTTTCTTTTTTTTTTTACATCATACATTGATGACGATTGGCTCCTCGATCTCTGATCAGACGAGACCCATGTAGAAACATTCCTTCATATATCTAAGGAGTTTTTTTTTTATTTTTTTTTTTAATAAAGCTCAAACAACTTATAAAATTCGGCTTGGACTCAAATTGTATAGTTTGGCTCATACATGCATCTGTCATCTTGTTAATATTTACATACAACCAATTATCTTGTTTTTATCCTCCCCTCCACACCCCAATAATCTTTTTATTGTTCCTTTTCCTAAGGTTTTGCGAACAACTACTTTGACCCATTCCTCCTGTGCAACTCGCATCACATCCGTATGTCGAGGCGTAGACTGCGCTCCCAGCTTGCCCCGTCGCTGACCGTGCAGACAGACACTCGGAATGGCAGTGTGAGTGTCAACATTATGGGCGGCAGTGTCGGTAGGTCTGGCGGCCTGGCATCGTCCGCGCCACCCCAGCCGGATGAAGCACCTGCACAACCATCGGCGCCAGCCCCTGACGGCTCGGATCTCACAGAGGCCAGGACGTCCCTCATGAATATGCTGTCGTCTCTGATGGGAGCGTCACAACGCCAAGGCCCGTCACAGCAACCGAGCGACGCTGACGATGCGTCAGCTCCTCGTCAAGATTACGACTCACTCTCCAACTTTGTTCAATCATTGTTGAATCGGACTCTTCAGGGCGGGGAAGAAGTTAGTATGCTTTCCCCAACTTTATTATTCGAAATTGGATTAGTCACTTATAAACATAGGAAACATTTAAGGGCTTAAAACTCCAGATAAAGTTTAAGGTGTATCAAATCTAGAGTTTTTTTAAGCAATGTACCTTAATACCAGTTTGAGCTGTTTGCTCCAATACATATTACTGCCTTGGCAGCGTCTTTGGCACTGTGAATTAATGTTTAATTACATTTGTAAAAACTACAAACATTGGTCCTAAAAAAACTGTATATCTACCATATATTGTTAAAATATTTAAAGTTTTTATTTTAAAACCGGAGTTGGAGCGGGTACATTTTTACCAACTTTGACTCCACCCAAAATTGTATACTCTTCTGACTCTATTTTATGTGAAAATGTTCATGTAATCTTTTACATAACACATAAAAATATATATTTTTATAACTTTGCGTAAGTATTTAAAGAAAAACTAAATATTTATATTTTATTTCCACAGGTCATGCCTATAATGCAAGATAGTTTTACCCTTGCTGATATGTTACGCAGTGTTTCTGATCACTCTTTCGTGGAGGGGGAATCTTTATTTATTGACCTCTTCAATGCACTGGTGAGTAAATCTAAAAATGACGGGTCTTTTTAATCCCTTCTTTCTCACGTTTTGATGGAAAGAGAGAGGAAAGTTGTAAAGGATATAAAAAAATCTTTCAAGTGAAATTTGTTTTGAAGCTCTGCTGGTTATTGTTGGCTCAGAGCTAATTATAATTATAGGATGGACTTTACAACCAGGCCCCAGAGCAGTAATTCAACACTTAACTGAATGTATGAACGTTAAAATGAACTGATTATTGGAAAGAGTGTTCTCTTATACTTAAATATCCTCTCGTTTCTTAATTTTTTCCGAGATTCGTAAAATACTCGATATGGCCAAATTAGGATAAAACTAGTAAGATATCTAAAACCTTTTTTTCTTCTTCAGAAACACTCCCACAAAAATGCACAAATGAAATAATATACACTATTACAGAAACGTTGATAAGAGAGGAACATGTCTGCTGAGCAAAGAGTATAACAATTTTCACATTTTCCGAGAGCTCGATAAATATTTGCTCAGAAACTACTGGTTTTGTACACATATATTCCCAATAGTCAATTTTTTTTATAGGCCCGAGTCCTGACTTTTGGTGACATCATGGCACTAAGATTGGGTAACACACAACCTCTGACACGGGTGCGCCCTCAGCTGCGCGAGTTTGTTTGTCACCGAGTACTGCTAGATGAACCCTCGACACAGGAGAGTATCGCTCGAGGTACGGACAGAATTCTGGCGGAACTGCGGCCACACTTCAATGTACTGGTAAGAGTTTATTCTGCTTTTCAGAACTTTGATATTCAAGATTCAATCAAATATCAAATCCAAGATTTTTCTAATATGTTAACTTTGTGTTTAGAATAGTTTTCAAATTCTTAGATTGCTTATTGGTGGCTCAGTCCAACATATATTTATTATAGGACAATCTTAACCAGACCCCAAGACCATTAATTTACAAATTGACTGAATTTATAATAATCGTTATTGTAAATAAATTGTATTATTAAAAAAACTATTATTTCCATTATCTATTTTAATATAAGTTATGTGGTATAGAGCACTAGGCTAAATCATGGTTTAAATTAGGAGGGATAGCCAGCACACTTACCTAGGTGATACTGGAGTAGAAATTGTTTAGATATAACAGTAAAAAACACATTAACACAAGATTTCACTGTCACAGACAGCTTCATCAGGTCAGGAGAGTAGACTGATGCTCTTGGTTGACTCAGCTGTGGACAGTCAACCTTACAGTTCAACCAAAAGCATCAGTCTACTCTCCTGACCTGATGAAGCTGTTTGTGACAGTGAAAGCTTGTCCTTAAAAATGTGTTTATGTGTTTTTTAGTGTTATATCTAAACAATTTCTACTCCAGTGTCACCAAGGTAAGTGTGCTGGCTATCCCTCCTAATTTAAACTATTTAATATAAGAATTAATGTAGTCGAGTAAACCTCTTTATCAGGTTTTCTAAGAGTTGTATTCGAGATTTGTTGGTAAAATAAAGCTTCAGATTCATATAATGTTATTGATTTGAAAATGCACTGGTATGGTGCTTCTTGGGTCAAAGTTTTAAGTATTATATTACACATTAGGAGGAGGATAGAAGGACAAGGCCTACACACACAACAAAACACTGACCTACCCTGAAAATTACATATTGTATGCATACCTTAATGTTACAGACTTATGTAGTCGAAGAATAACAAAATCACATTAAGGACAAAATTATGTTAGTATAATAATTTACTAAAAAAAAAAAGGTTTTCCTCTTCACTAACAAGGCTAATGTGTTAGGGATGGGAAAGGTTGGATTTAGAGTAAGTGTACCCACATTTGTGTGAAGAGAAAACGATTGAGAAACCCTTTTAAGAAAACCCACCCTCGGTACACCCGACCGGGATCGAACCACCGTCATCCCATAATCGACAGTCTAGTCTATTGTGAGAGTAACGCCTTAGACCATGCAGCCACCGAAGTTTGGATTCTAGATTCAAAAATAAAATTTAAGAATCCTCTGTAAATACAAGAGCAACCATCATTTTGGCTCGACACCCCTTAAAATTTCATATTTTCACATGCCTTAACCCATAACCCGGTTTTTAACACCTTCACGGGGAAACCATTATCTCGCAGCTTGGTAAACCACGGCAGCGGGAGACTTTGAATACAAACCCTGTATCAATTAATTGTTTTGTCGTGTTGAGCCCGACTGCTGAGGACGGGGAGATCGAGGTTAGAATCTTGGTCGGGTGAACTGGGGGTGGTTTTTCCTAAATGGTTTTCCACTCTCCCTCCACGCAAATGCGGGTTCACTTCCTCTAATTCAACCTTCCCAATTCCTAATCCATTAGCGTAATTAGTACTTAAAGCGTATAACCCGAACGGGTAGTAAGATGCGGTGCTAAATTATTATTATATTATTATTATATAATTAATTGTTAAATTGTGGGATTTTTTTTTTATCCATGCTACTTCTGTAATACAATATCATTAATATTTATTGAACATTATACAACTACAATGGATCAAAGGTTTATATTTTTTTGCGTAAGGTTCTATGTTTTATTTTATTCTTTTAGTCGGGAGCAAGACTACGCGAGGATGTAGACTTGATCACTTCAATGAATCAATATCATCAGATGCAACTTCCAGAAGTAATTGAAATTATAACTAGAGGTCAGATTTATTTTTAATAAGATATTACTTAGGATTATTCTACAAATTTTGTCAACTAAAGTAAATACATTACAGGGAATATTGTACAAAATGAAAATCAAAAAGGCTTGTCCGGTGAGATGATAGGTGGGCTTCGTGTACATCAAGTCATATAATTATACAAACGGTGTAAATACAAAGAAGGTAGGCTAGTAAAAATCCCTAACATAACTTTGTTTGAAGGGGAAATAAAGCCAGTTGTGGTATGAAGGTAGGGGAAAGACCTTTCCGGGCAAAATTTGTTGGTTCTTTAGTGCTGGCTTATAGAAATTCTTGTGTACTCATATAATCAGTCATTTCAGAAAATGCACATTACATATCTCAAATATAAAAAAAATTAAATTAAATTTTATCCTTTTATTATTTTAGCGAGTGACGCTGCTTTTGGCGCCAATCTGATTAGATGGTGCAAGTGGTACCTGAAAGAACTGTTTGCCCTTATCATACATTGTTGCTTGGATGGACCTCAAGGAATGGAGACAATTGTTCGTAACTTTGTGGTTAGTATTGGTCCTTTATTCTTATATTTCATTTTCGTCATAGCTTCCAGCACGTGGCCGGGTCTGTTTAGTAAAATGCCTTCCACCATTCTTATCTTCTCACACACTTTCTGTAATCTGCTATTCCCATCTCTTCTTTCCCTAAATACTCCATTTTCATCATTCTCTCTGGTATCCTCATCCTTTCTCCATCCCCATACCATCCCAGTCTTGCTTCCTCTACTATCTCATGTACTCCAACATCCTCATTACATGTCCATACCATCTCAGTCTTGCTTCCTCTACTATCTCATGTACTCCAACATCCTCATTACATGTCCATACCATCTCAGTCTTGCTTCCTCTACTATCTCATGTACTCCAACATCCTCATTACATGTCCATACCATCTCAGTCTTGCTTCCTCTACTATCTCATGTACTCCAACATCCTCATTACATGTCCATACCATCTCAGTCTTGCTTCCTCTACTATCTCATGTACTCCAACATCCTCATTACATGTCCATACCATCTCAGTCTTGCTTCCTCTACTATCTCATGTACTCCAACATCCTCATTACATGTCCATACCATCTCAGTCTTGCTTCCTCTACTATCTCATGTACTCCAACATCCTCATTACATGTCCATACCATCTCAGTCTTGCTTCCTCTACTATCTCATGTACTCCAACATCCTCATTACATGTCCATACCATCTCAGTCTTGCTTCCTCTACTATCTCATGTACTCCAACATCCTCATTACATGTCCATACCATCTCAGTCTTGCTTCCTCTACTATCTCATGTACTCCAACATCCTCATTACATGTCCATACCATCTCAGTCTTGCTTCCTCTACTATCTCATGTACTCCAACATCCTCATTACATGTCCATACCATCTCAGTCTTGCTTCCTCTACTATCTCATGTACTCCAACATCCTCATTACATGTCCATACCATCTCAGTCTTGCTTCCTCTACTATCTCATGTACTCCAACATCCTCATTACATGTCCATACAATCTCAGTCTTGCTTCCTCTACTACCTCATGTACTCCCTGTACCCCTACTCTTTCCCGGATAACTACATTCCTAATCTTGTTTTTTCTAGTACGCCCTGTAGCACTTCTCTTCTCCATAGCAGGTCTCCTGAACACCCGTAGAACAACTCCCTTTTCTGTCCATTTCTTATTGGATCTTCTTAGTTTGATTCCAAGCATGGGCAATATCTTATCATTGGTAGATTGACTAAGTCGTCTGCTGAGAAACTTAAAAATGTAGTAAACATCAATATTCATTTATTTGAGATAGATTTTTTTCGAATCATACATTCAAATAGGTTTAATATTTTTGATTTGTTTGTACTTGTTGTATCGAAGTGAATCTCCAAGTTTGCGATTGTCTACAGCTGCAGCTAACGAGCGGTGTAAGCCCAACTATACAGAACTGGACGTTGGAGAGTATGTTGGCTCACCTGCGTGAGTTTGTCAGGACTCTGGACATTCCCCTGGAGCACATCCAACGTTTCCTTGTCTACCGAATAGCCACCACACCTGCCTCTGTATCGCATCAAACACCTGAACAAGCGACCAATCAGGCGGCGGATAGTCCGGAGGTATGTGTCCACTCAACGGAGGGAACGGATATGGAGATGTCTGTGCTCCGCATATGTATAGACCATGGGTCTGTGGAGTTTTGAGCAGAGCTTAAAATAGGGAATCGAGATCAATAGAGCTATGGGCTCACAACTTCAGCTTCTTGGAGGAAGTGTTTCTTTTGCCTCTAATTGTGTGTTTGTTGAAGAATGACTGGTTGTTTACTCTTCTCTTTAGTTGTTGGGGGTGTGGTTTGGGATGGGGAACCAGACAAAGAGGGTATTGTACAAATAGACATTGGAATGTCAAGGTCAGCAAGTGAGTAGAGTGGTTGTTGAATAGTGGAGAGTATGAAGAAATAGGAAAGGTGTAAGCTTATTTCACATCCATTACCGATTTTAGTCGAGCCATATATTTTCCACTACCAGCTTGCTAGGCCTGTCGTCACTCCATATGCTTTATATCTATCTTACCCGCCTCGGTGGCGTAGTTGACTAACGCGCTTGTCGGGTTGATCTCGACTGCTGAGGACGGGGAGATCAAGGTTCGAATCTCGGTCGGGTGAACTGGGGGTGGTTTTTCCTTAATGGTTTTCCACTCTCCCTCCACGCAAATGCGGGCTCACTTCCTCTAATTCAACCTTCCCAATTCCTAATCCACTAGAGTAATTAATACTTAAAGCGTATAACCCGAACGGGTAGTAAGACGCGGTGCTAAATATTATTATTATTATATCTATCTTAAGACTAGGACTGGCACAACATCCAGTCCCCGGCTGTTGATTTATCAAAGGGTAAACCCACATTTTACCAATGGTTGAATTTTCGGCCATGCTAGGACTCGAACCCGGAACCCTTAGCTCAGTTGGCAGACATGCTACTGACTGAAGGTTAATATCAAGTACACGTTAATGCAAACATTTACTATGTTCATCTTAAGACTCCATTAATGCTCTGGCTTGTTCATCTGGTCAGCACCAAGTAAACATCCAAACCAATTTTTTACAAATGCTCTCTTAAAACTCGACTAGAAATGTATTACAGTAATTAATGTTTCTGTTACAATATATTTAGAAATTAAGTTTATAATATATAGCTCTATTTTTAACTATTTGCCAACCCTGTTTAGAACCTTTTTTTTTTTTTAAATGTCTGATTTCATTTTTTTTTAAATTTTATCTTAACACAATTATGTTTTAAAATTATTCAACCCAAGCTCGACCCACTACTCATGAGCTTTATGTAGACCTTGCTCGAAAAAACTTGATCATTGCAAATCCCTATTTTACATATGATCCTAATGTGTGATCTTGATTCTGTCAAATAACACTCACTTGTTTACAGCCTGTGCCCAGGTCAGTTTAGTAAAACGTCTCCTTCTTCCTCTATCCTACCACCAGTCATACACCTCTCACTTGCACATTTTGTTTTATTTCCTCCCAACTATTTCTTAGCCTCCCTTGCATTCTTCTCTTTCACCATCAATACAACTAGATGATAAGAGTGTCTTGTGTTGCTCAGACCATGGAGACTGATAACGCTCCCACGGAACATCCGGTCACGGTAAACAATGTGAAACCAGAGGCAGAACTGATCCCAGGAGCGATCGTCATGGATACATCACTGCCAGACGTATTGCTGAGTGCCGAGCCTTGGCATGCTGATGTTCCTTCGGTTAGTCAGAGGGGAAAATGTTCTTGATCCACTTCTCCGCCTCCTCCGTGACCCTACTATGACCACTTCTCCACCTCCTCCGTGACCCTACTATGACCACTTCTCCGCCTCCTCCGTGACCCTACTCTGACCACTTCTCCGCCTCCTCCGTGACCCTACTCTGACCACTTCTCCGCCTCCTCCGTGACCCTACTCTGACCACTTCTCCACCTCCTCCGTGACCCTACTCTGACCACTTCTCCACCTCCTCGGTGATCCTACTCAAAATAAGATTCTACAGCACGATACAAAAGTAAAGACTACTTCGACATTTCAAAAACTTTTCTTTTTTCTGTTATGTAACCAAATAGTGTTGCATCAAGTGTCTTGGATCTACAAACCATTAATTTAGTTTTGACATTTGCTGACTAATGTTTTCCAAAGGATTGGGTGCCCATAATCACACGAGATTCACAAAGACAGAGACGTCAAAACCCTCAGCCACCCTTCAGTGATGCGTACCTGTCTGGAATGCCATCCAAGAGGCGCAAGGTGGTTTCCTCCGCAAAGCCCCAGGGAAGTCTTAGTCAGGTTATATCAGGTCAGTAGAAAATGTTGCTCCTAAATTACAGTCTTGAATTCATTTGATAAAACAAATTGTGTGAAAGATCTCAAATATTAGTGATATTGGGGGGAATTTATTAAAATTAATCGGTGAAGCTCAAATTAAACAATTAACATCAGGTTTACGGCAAATAAAATAGTTGGATTCCGTTAAATAAAACCTTGGAGTTTGTTAAGGAAAGTCGGTAAATATTAGAAATTTTTCAGCTAAAAGTGGTAAAAAAAATTACTTAACTTAATTGTTATATGGATAGAAAAACTCCGGCTACGATTAGAGGAATTTAGGAAAAAATAGTGGCAAACGATTATTTTGGAATAAAATTTTGAGGATAGAAGGGCAAGGCCTACATACTTACTAGAAAACTGTAGGCCTCAAAAGTTCACAATAAACACAAAATAAACCATGTAATTTTCGGGGTACATCAGTCCCTTGAGCAGAAGAGAGAGTAAAACACCAGGCAAATATTAGAGTCCCAAGTCATCTTTTTTTACATCCATTACTGTTTCCAACCTTGGGTCGGTTTTTTATTCAAAACATGTATTTTCCACTTCCGGCTTGCTAGGCCCGTCATAGCTTCATATACCTTATAATATAACCTACTAGGACAGGCACAACATCCAGTCCCCAGCCGTTAATTCATCGCTGTGAAAGAGTAAACTCACATTTCACAAATGATACATTTTTTTGGACATTTCGGGAATCGAACCCGGGACTCCTAACTCAGTAGACAAGACGCGCAACTAACTGAGCTAAGGTGTTTAATACCAAGTAATCCATTTCATGAAAATATTCAATTTTGTTTTATTTTGTGTAGGCATGATAAATAATACATTCACAATTAACTTTAAAACTTTTTATACGAAATTGAATGTAGGCCTACTATGTACAAGTTTGTAACCCTAGTTATAATATCTTATATTCTTATTCATTACTTTATACTCAAAGTAAACATCCTGCCTAGAGTCCGACACCTTCGTTAATATGGTAGCTTTTCTGCCTACTGACCTAAGGGTCTTCGGTTTGATTCATGGCATGGCCGAAAATTTATCATTGATGAAAATATGGGTTTTATCCTTTCACATTGATAAATTTATGGCTGGGGACTTGATGCTGCGCAGGATGTTGTGCCTGTCCTAGTCCTAAGTCAGATTAGAAGGCATATGAAGCTACGACAGGCTTAGCAAAGTAGTGGAAAATATAGGACTTGAATAAAAACAGGTTGGAAACAATCGTGGATGTGCCTGGACAGACGGTAAGACGTGGGACGAAGAAGAATAAAAAGTATCTTACTAATAAAAGAAATGTCAATATGGACTCTCCTAATGACACTATGTTTTACAGAGAGTGTTTGCACAGCAGTGAATGCAGCAGGTGTAGGCCCCGTGTTGGTACGAGACACGGTCAGCCAAGCGGCAGGAAACGATACCGCTATCCAGTTGGCGTATCAAGAACAGTTGAGGGCCGCCGTGCAAGAGAGCTTGGCTCAGAACACAGATTACTCTTCTACAAGGTTCCCAAACACGGCAAAATACTTCACAAAGTAAATAGCTTTAGTTACAAACACAAGGAAAACAAAATTTCTAAAGACTTTTAACGCATCACTTCATAAATTGTATAGTGCCCAGTGTAATGGACAGTAAACGGTATACTTTCTATTATTATTTAAACCCTCTCCATATAATGTGACCTCTTGAATATTTTTTTTTTATCATGGTTATTACTCATTGAGAATATTACGATGCTTTTACATAATCTGTATTTTTGCTTGACGTTATCAGCCAATATTAAAGTTAGCTGAGTGAAACTTTAACTGAGCATAGTGAATAATAAATTGACTTGTAACTTAATTGGTGAGACAAAAAAAAATCACAAATAGAACCTTATAAAGTGTATGCCATGTTCTCTATTATAATTTCTCTAAATTTTCATTTAACTTCACTTGTGGCCCTTTATTTTGTGATTTATGCATTTTTTTCACGCTTTTTATTATTATTTAGTTCAGCTAAATTAAACCCAACGCTACTTTAAACAACAACTGACTCCCAGTTTATATGTTGGTAATAGATTTTTAAGTTTACATTTTTCATTGGATTTGTAAAATTATTGTAGTGTCCGACAAGACCCCCTTTATAGTGGTTTTTGGTTTCCTCTTTTAGGAAATTACGTTACATATTTCACACTCCCTCCTAATGAGTCTATAGAATGAAACCTCTATCCACCTTTCCTGTATCTTCTTCCAAAAGTAGCATAAATGTGTAATGTGTGTGTATCATCTGTAAATCATTGTAAAATATTGCTTGAATTATGCACAAAATCTTCTCTATATGAATCTAAATAGTTTTGGGATGCATAGTAGAAATGTTATGATTATATACACATATTTGAATTGTATAAATGTAAGGCTGTGCTTTTCTAGTTATTTTTTCAGCCATTTTGATTGGGGTCTAAACAAGTGTCTGCTCTTTGATGGTAGCAATATTTGGAAAAAAAAAGTTTTAATTTATTCACGCAATTATTTAGGCTTGTTATATCTTGAACCAAGCAAAATAATTATACTTAACCTGGCACCTCAAAAAATATGTGAAATATTTACAAGCTTTAGTTCAAATTTGGTCACATTGTGTCAAAAGAAATATATTTAAGTGATTTATTGCCCTACTAGGTAAATAAAGTAACTAAAATATCCTTCAAACATAGTTTTTATCAAGTGAGTCACCTAAAGATAGTTAATCTATGGACTACTACATCACTAAGAACCATTAACCTCTTAATTTATATGTTTCTGAGGATTTCCGCAAGCCCATCACCTACTCCTTAAAATATGAGTGAAGAATGATCCTGGATAGCTCAATGGCTAAAGTGTTGACGTACTAAGACAAAAATCCTGTGTGTGATTACTGTGTGCAGGTGTTATTTTCCAGTCTAAATAATATTTTAATTTAATGAATGAGATATCTTACGTGCTGATATCGTATGTTTGTTTAGGAGTGCACTTATGTCGTTAACAGTTTCCAACCTTTAATAAATGCCTCCATCTTCCTCTGTCCTACACATCTACTGTCTGATGTACCCTCTGAAGCCCAAACATCTCAATTTTCCAATCCTATTTCTCCTGGTAATAGACTTAAAACCCATAGTCTCTAGAACAGACGCAACTCCCAGCCAGTTGATTCATCACTATGACAAGACACCAGAGACCCTTAGCTCCATAGGCTGCTGAACTAGCTCCTTTGTTAACATAATAGATAACAATTAAAATGTGAGTATGCCTCAAACTTGAGTGGATTGCACACTGTACACCTGGATACACACAAATGTAAGAAATATATTTGGTGGACTATTTATTAAAATAATAACTAAATAACTTTTAGAGGCATCTGATTTAAAAAAAAGTCTGGTGGACAACTATAAATACCTCCAAGGGGTATGATCTCTTTAAATAGCACCCACCCTTTGGTTTGGAGGTTCAAGTCCTTAAAATCTATCTAGTTTTGGCTGACCCTCTCTCTCCCAACACTGCAAGTATGTTCATTCCATGATGACCAAAATATATCGTCTAAATCTAACATAAGAAGTGATACTGTTTTGAAGTTGTCGGACAAATTCTTGGCTCATTGGTCTGGTCAAAGAAACGTTACCAAACCGAGCTCTGGTATTGTCTCGGTGATAAAACATTTAATTAACATCGATACCAAGTCGACGGTGATAACACGCCTAATGGAAAAGATCAGATTGATCTTGCAATGTGTGCATCCGTATTATTATTATTATTATTATTATTATTATTATTATTACCGCGTCTTACTACCCGTTCGGGTTATACGCACTTACGCTAATGTGTAATGGTAGGGTGATTGTGAAATGAAATGAAGGACCTACAGCTTAACGTGGAATCCGAACCACGGTGGAGGCCTGGCATTCCACACATTCACAAGATGTCTTGTCAGAGGTGAAGGAAGGGTTTGGTAATCAGATAAATCTGTGCCGGGACCGAGGATTGAACCCCGGCCGCCAGCATAGAAGTCTGACACCTTACCCCTAGACCACCAGGTCACCCCTGTGCACCTGTAATAGGTATACCTGTGCAGGAATTACATTTAGACTTCAAGAAACGGATGGGATTTATTTTATATATATTTTTCCAGGTAGGCTTAAATTTATTTTTAGATTTATAATTTTTAGTATAAACTTAGATGTTGAATATATCAAAAATGATAGAATTATAAACCAATGGCAATTTGATCATAAAGGAATAACATATTTTGTTTCAAATAATCTAAATGTAGAGGCAGATGTAAAAAAAAATTAGAATTATGTCAGGAAAAGGGACAAAAACTCTTGATTAGTTTGTAGTTGCTAATAACTGGAAAAATATTCTTTCAAATAAGTCTTATATCTTAAGAGTGTGCTAAAACTATGCGATAAGTTATTTCAAATTAAATAGTTATAGAGATATCAAATTTGGATATGTCTTCCTATGTAAAGTACCCTCCAAGTAATTTTCATGGGGAAATGACATGTGCTATTTTGATTAGCAGATATGTGAATTTAAATAAAAAATTATTAGAAGTGATTTTCAGAAAGTCAAATTTTTCTCTTTTCACCCATAACTTACAAACCATGGATGGATGGTTTTAAAAAAAACACCTCTGGGGAAATTTATGAAAATCTCAGACACAAAGTTTACCTTGGCTGGTTTAAGGAGTCACTCTTGATTAACAACTTGTCTACTGGTAGAGGGAAGATCGGGGTTCGAATCCTGGCCGGGTCTACTGAGGGTGGGTTTTACTAAATGGTTTCCCACTCTCCTTCAATGCAAATGCGGGAAGATTACCTCTTAAATGCTTCCTTCCACATACATGCTTATAACCTGAACAGGTAGTAAGACGCCGTGATAAATACTGTAATAAAGTTTTATCCTTATCGGTAAAATGGTTTTGGCTCTGATCCCACCAGCATCACAAAAGACCACTTTTTCAAGTTCATGTCGACTCCAATTCACTTTTCTTGCCGATCAAAAGGGTTAGCTAGAAAGTTGAGGCAAATATTTCCATTCTTGTTGAATAAAAGCCAATAACTTTACATAAATGATGTACGTCTAAACAACAGGTAACTTATTTGCATCAATACTTGCTTTAATTCAAAGTGCTCTGATGGGAGATTATCTCAAGATTTTTTCGGCCATCAGTCGGATCACTTTACGATTCCATTTCGTCTTTATCTTGTGCACATCAACTTACAAATGCCGATTATGGTTGTGTAATTGAAATTCTTATTGGGTTGTATTTATACATAAATTATATTACTATTTTTAAATTCACATCTGAATACTTGGGTGGAGGACTCTTCTATTTTTGCATGGTATGTGCTTTGTTGGGAGGTGAGTATTCTCACAACAGTTGTGGCCAACAAGATTTTAAAAACCTTTGAAAATAAATACAATTACTATCACTATTTACATGCAATCCTAACAAGTAACAAATCTTATATTTGTTTCTTT
Source organism: Timema poppense (assembly GCA_902141375.1). Lineage (NCBI taxonomy): Eukaryota > Metazoa > Arthropoda > Insecta > Phasmatodea > Timematidae > Timema > Timema poppense. The sequence goes on from CABFOV010003601.1 coordinate 18,641, forward strand.
AAAGGCCATGTTTGGGGTCTATATTAAATCAAGATTCAGGTAATGGGAACAAGTAGAAAAAAGGATCATTTTAGGTTCTTATCTGAACAGAAATAGATATAAATTTGTATTTTTCAACAGTTATGTTTGAATTCACAGGAAAATAATGAATTAAAATATACATATATTTAAAAAAAATTAAGAAAACTACATTTACAGTATATATAAAAAAAAAATTCAATTTGTAGAGTTGGGTTGATCACTTAATCTAATCTTGGACCATTATGGCACAAACTGCACTTTTTATTCTAGGTTTTTAGAAAGGTGTCAAATTTACCACAAAGATATCTGCACCACGATTTTGACAAACAGTAAATTCACTTTTTGAATTAAATGTAGGTAGTGGTATTTTAAAGCGCACCATTTTGGTTATAAAAAAAAAACTGGCGGATATGTTCACGAGTTTAGTGGCCGCTATCAGGTATGGGAATCCTGCTTTTCTCTCTCTGCGGAGGAGCTTCAAGGTACCACTTTGTGAGGAACAAGGGAAAGCTTGAGGGGTACCAACACTAATAGATATATATGAATACAAGATCGTTTAGCAAATATTAATTCACTTTTAACCATTATTTAAATTTGAGGTCTAAGAATAATAACACTTGAGTTAGTTTTGTATTACCACTTTGAAATAATAATTGTTATAAATTATTTATAGCCACAATTGTTGAGCTTTTGGGTTTTGTTGTTCGATCAACCACACATCTTGTCTACATACACACACACAACTGAAGTTGAAGATGGCACGAAGGATGTGTCTGTAAGTAGGTGCATATTCAATTAATCTAAATTATCATATTTACTGGCAGTGGCTACGGAATATTTCAGTCCATTTTTAATTTTGATTAAAGTCTTTAGTTTCTAATTATTTTGCATATATTAAAAAGCTTGATTTTATTTTTTAAATGTGTTGATACTGCATATTATATTTATTAAAATAATGATCAAATGATATGCAATTGTGATCAACCCAGACCTATTTTTTTTTTTGGGGGGGGGGGGGAGAANGCAACTAAAGAGACACAAAATATTTTATTAAACATTACATAAGCTATTTTATCAACTTTTTTCTATATATCAATTACTAAGAAATTCTATATTAAACTGAGCATAAATAAAATCTAAAGTATATATTGTATATAAATGTGTCTTTCTATTGTCATTCAATGATAGTTATAACAGTTATCGAAATTCCCATTTGTGAAAGACATGTTAAAAAATATTGAGCTTGTGCAATTACAAGATTTTATATTTTGAATTAAATCAAAATATTGTTTATTAATTTGAAACAATTTAGAACTAAAAGTTTTTTTGATCGTTTCCAAATTGAATATGTTATATATAATTTTTGAGTTTCTTTCAATCGAAAATAAGACAGGTTGAACACTGATCAAATTATAAGAGTTGGTCGCACAAGTATAATATTAATTTCTCAATCGCCCACATTATCAATCATCTTGATCCTAGATCAAGAAAATTTTGGGTTAAACTGGTAATATTTTTCTTTTTCTTGAACATTTATGTCAAATTCTTTCAACATTTTACCCAAAAAGATATTAAAAATGTGTTTAATCGACACAGTTAAAAAACATACCTCCAATGACAAAAAAAAAGATTGTTTACATAAACAATCATGAAATGTGCTGTTTCCACTACTGTGATCTAACAGTTATCAGGTCATAACCATTAATAATCGCCCCCGTGGTGTAGTGGTCAGTGCATCTGGCTATAAGGTTGGGGGTCCCGGGTTCGATTCCCAGCTGGTACCTTAGGGATTCTTCCCTTTGGGGGAATAACCCTAATGATCACTAGAGTAAGGTTAAGACTCACCTTGGCTCCACATCATGATTATTGCCGTCACATGATCTCATTACGGGTACGACGTGTAGACTACATACCGTGGTGTATCCAGAGCAGCTAATATTCTACATACAGGGGACATAACCTAGTGGTCAAAAGTCCCTCCCGGTTAAATGTGCCATACGATAAAAAAAAACTAATGAAATGGTTCCTACTTTTAAAATATTGGCAGCATAGCAGTGGAGGTAAAGTAGGCCTACTAAAAATCCATTAAAATATAATGGAATTAAAAGATTAGGTGTTTAAGATATTATTTTTTTTATAATTCTATAAGGCTATTTAATAATAGGGTTTTAACGACGTTCATAAACTTAAATTCTAGTTTATAAAGCTATAAATTTTACCATAGTTTAATTAATTTGTGAATTTAAAATACTCTCAATTTGTCTAAAAAATATATTTTTTTTTAAACTTAGAAATGTGTGTATAAACCAGAGTGTTAAGATAATTTTTTTTTAAACTCTTCAAATTTGCTAAGAAGAAGAGAAACCTTCCTTCTTTAGTGATATGAATTTTTTTTTTCGCGGTTTCACATTATTTTGGTTCCAAACACAGTAGGGCCCCCGTATCTGCGGGTAATATATTCCTAGATCTACCGCTGTTACGTGGAATTGCGTGATATTCATGTGACATACATAAATACGGTAATGTTTTAATTGATAAATTATTCACAGTAAGACATTACCAAAGTGTTAATGTGTGCTTACTACTTTCCATTCTTGTTGCGACAATCACGGATAATGGTGATATGAAGCGCAATGACCACGATGAGGAGATGGTGCAGGCATTCTGACTTATAAACAACTATTTACTTTAATTGAAATAAAATAAAATTGGGCAGTGGTAAATCGCGAATACTGAATCAACAGACACCGGGGCCCTACTCTACAACTGTTTGCAGTTTTGTTTAAAGGATTTTAAGTTAACATCTCTAATGAAATAAATACTTGATATCAACCACAGAAAGTTAATAACGTGACAGAACAAAAGATTAACACCCTGGTTCCTTACTGATGTAGTGATACAAATATAATAAGTATATAACGTGAACAACGGGGTGCTAAGAAAAATAGTTCAACACTACCTGTGTACAATGAATGATTCAGTTAATTATCACATCCATCACTGTGGCCTGGGTTCATATATTTTACACTGCCGGCTTGCTAGGCTTGTTGTAGCTTCGTATGTCTTAAAATCTAACTTAAAACTGGCACAACATCCTGGCCCTTAATTTATCAATGTGAAAGGGTAAACCCACATATTTCACCAAAGATAAATTTCCTGTCATGCCGAGATTCGAACCCGGGACCCTTAGCTCAGTAGGCAGACACTATCGACTGATCTAAGGTGATTCATAAGAAATTTAAAAAAAAAACATTATATATTGTTTGAAGTAAATGTTAAAATTAGCGAGAATACTAATATCAAATTTAAAATACTTAAATTAGTAAAAGATAGGGCGATAACACCCATTAAAATCAACATCACAAGTTCTTGATTGTAAATGTGATAAATCTGTTAGTAGCATGTTATAAACTATCAGTCTATTTGAAGTATAATCCACTGCCTTCAATACTTTTGTGGACTTTGCATGTTTCTTTCTGTTCCACCAATGATGCCATAACAATTTTTTTTAAATTTCTTACACTTAACTTTTCTTTTCAATAATATCTTTTGCTTTTTGCCTTGTCTTGTGTGGTTTTGATTTGCCTCAAACCCTGACGATACTTCTGTTCATTTTGGCAAGCTTCACAACGCCCTCCCTTCTCTTCAGAGCTGCCGCTACACCACATGCTGAAACCCCCCTTGCGTTTACCCTGACAGGGCACAAGATCCTCAACAGCCTGTAAGAACCGCGAGATATCTTCGCTGCGTTTGGGGTGAGCCAAAGACGTTAAAGTTTCCACCTTGGAACCGTTAAAAAATACTTTGGGAGTAAAGTTACCGCAAAACTTGACCACCTTACTAAGCTCACAATTTGAGTCCAAGCGGACAAATGCCACAAGTTTATCTTTGGGAAACTTGTGGACACCCCATTCGGGACAGGGTAGTTTTAAATTCTTAGCCTGGGCCTCAAGGTCCCACAAATGAACTTGGGGCGCTGATGGCATGTCCTCATCGGACAGTTCGTCATTTCTATATTCAACGACAATATGTGGTTTAACTCTTTTCCCCCTTTGGGTGATGTGTTCCGGCATTATGGTGAAAATGGTGGGTACGGCGCCCGGACGCAGACAAGTGCGGCCTTTTTCGAGCACGCAAACCTCGCCGCTCGGCAACCTGTTTTTCCATTCTCTGAGGATGTCCTCGGGTGGAAAATGTAGTGCGCACACGTAATCATTCTCTGTGATGCGACGGTCAGCACGGTCGCAGTTGATGTCCCACAGCTGCAGGAGAGTCTGGTCCTGGAGACAAATACTTGCATGTACACCTGACTTTCCTTTTGGACAAATTGACTCATTAAACAGACTGTACATGCCATGCAAGATCATAACAGTATGGTTGAGAAAATAATAATTACTTTTTAATAAACTGTGCATATACTACATCAGTGGTTCTCTCTCGCGGCTCTCCTTGACATGATTCGGGGCACATTGATCGTTTAGGTTGGCAGTACTCTGAGGTGACATGCAGTGTTAGCGTGATAACATGACCATTCTTGTTGAGTGTATTGTGACTTGTTTGTTGGATGTTTTGAAATTAGTGAATACACGCTGTATTTAAAATTTTGTGTTTATTTCTGGTAATATTATAATGTTAAAATGGATAAGTTTTTTGGTAAAATAAAACCCCCAAAAAATTAATAATACTGTGGAATATCAAATTGGAAATGAAAATGAGAAAGAACCAGTTTCAAGTGTGAGCTCCATGCAATCTGGTCTGCCGGCCGTACCGTTATTTGCTATAAAGCGCAGGTACTGCAGTTACCTGAACTTTGGATTCATGTATTCTGGCCCTGAAAATGGTCTGATTTCTGAATGTGTGGTTTATAGGGAGAGGGGGGTAATAATTAGAGCATGCTTACAGGTAATTAAATGGACATTTAAATACAAACAAATGACAGGTTAAGACAATAACTATTTATGCTGCTTATCGTCTCATGTAAAACAAGCAAAATATGTGAAAAAAGCCAGCTACAAAACTGCTCAGTAGTAACAATGAAGATACAGTCTCACAACATCAGTATCATCATTATCAACTGTTTCCATCCTGTGGACTAATCAATGTTCAGTGTTTATTTTAAACACGGCAAAGAGGCAATTGTGCTTAACTTGCAAGAGTTGGTATAAAATTGTAAGTTTTTATTTTGGAGTTTGAGTCGGCACATTTTTACATTTTCTAATCATCTAAAATTGCTTACGACTTCGACTCTACAGCCTTGCTTGAAAACTTGAACAAGTAAACATAAATTATATATTTATTATATTGTCTTAACCTAGATTAATAAATTTAATTTAACTATTAAGTTAGAGATATAATATTCTTTATATTTAAATAATTAAATGTAAATGGTACAACACATTTGATATCATAGCTGTTTTAGCACGCAGTATAATGGTAGAGTTAAAAGTCATCCTGAATCTTTATATTCCAAACGTGATTAGAGTGATTTGTTTGGATGTAGTATCTATTAAAAGTTTTCAAAACTTATAAATCTTTGTTTCATTCAATTCTACGTTTCATTGTGTGTGTAATAAAGTGAATAAAATATTGTACCATAAATGAGAAATATAGTCTACAATGAGACGGATAAAGCGTATCATCCCCTCTATGTATCAAAACTGAGTTTAAGCGTCTATGTTTGTCTAAGACGAATCTTTTGATAACTTTTACTTTTGACGAACCAAAACTAGATTAAACATGTATATATGTGTAGTTAATTTATCATTTGTACCAACTCAACTTACCTTTGGAGCCTTAAACAATGATGGTTTTAGATTATTTTCATCCGAGTACTGCTTTGCATGGGAGGGATACTCCGTTGTACAGTGAGGTACATAACACCCAATCATTGAGACGGATTAAAGTTTAACGTTAAAATGATTACAGCATCAGCAATTCATTTACCAACATTTATAGCTCTATGCATTTTAAATAAACTTGTTATTTGTCACGAGTGTTGTTAAATTGTAAACAACATTCTTGGATTCTTCCATATAAACAAAGATCTATCTGTGCAAAGACGATTCTAGACTTTACTCTTGACACTAATAGAGGTAGGGTGTTTTTCGCGTCTACGCCGCCATCTTTATTTCCCAAACTATTGATAGTAATTATTTGTATAGCTCAGTAAGCTTTTGAATGACTGTTTATAATCTATTTATTATTTTGTCAAGACTAATCACTTTAGAGGACTGCAATAAATTTTATGAATCTATTATTTTATTTCAATTATTATCTATTCATAAAATCGATTTTAAATAAATCTTGTACTAATTTTAAAATAATTTGTTTTTAAGTACCTAATTCGACAACTCTTTAAGAGTTGAGAACAATTCAATAATCGCCCAGGTGTTTCGGCTACCACAACGCTGCATTCAAATAATAATAATAATATTTAAATGCGCCAAGTGATTATGATACTAACGTAAATACAATAAAAGTAAATCCTCATATTCTTGGTATACACCCACTATTTCGCTCTTGCTTTGCTAACCTATAGATGTAGTTAATATCTACATTAAAAATCACATGGTGATTATAGTTGTGTTTTTTTATAAAAATTTAAATAAATCCATTGATTCGTATAATTTTTTCGAAAATAAAATTGATTAAGAACGTCTTATTTAAAAGTATTGATAGGCTCGATTTTAAAATACCAATTTTGAATTTAATCAAGCTGAGAAAAAAGAAAGGGACTTATTAAAATTTAATGTGTACCTATGCGCCCCCTCTTACGAATGTTCATTCATCCAAATAACTTTTATTGTTGGCATATAAAATATAACTTCCCTGGCGTGTTTTCAATTATCTACAGTTTGTCCTCGGCTATCTTCACTTGTGGTGCGACTATCTCCTCTCATCAAGACTCTTAGGTAGGTAGAGCTGAGTAGGTTGACAATGGGTGCGTATTAGCATTTCCTAGTATGGCTACAGACAGGGGTACATGAGATAGTTGAGCATGCAAGAATGAGATAGTAGGTACACGTGATGAGGATGGAAGGGGAGAGAATTCCAAGAGGAAAACCAAAGAAGAGAAGGGAAGAACAGATAGCAGCAAGTATGAAAATTATATGTGGAGAGTGGAAGAGAGTACAGAAGGAAGAATGGTGTAAGGAGCGAGGGAGACGGAGGCATTTTACTGACCTGGCCACAGGCTAGAAACCGTTTGTGTTGATGAGTATGGCACAGAGCTGGTCACATTTTCAACGATATAATTGTATCCATTTCTCCACGCTACGCTCTCACTCTTTATCTTTGCCTCTCTTTCACCTCTCAAACGCAGTATCACATGAAATTAATTTTGCTTGATCCACTGTTCCATTAGAGTCCCTATTACTTTCTAATGTCTTTACTTTTAATAATGATTGTAACCAAGGCTGTAGTCAGTAGTAGTAACAAAATGTATATAGTTTTATTGATGGCTCAAGCAATATCAAATTAAGATATAAGTACAATTTAGGCAACTTTGTTAGCATAAAAAGCACTTCAGAGAGCTTTTAGGGGTGTTTAATATAAGGAAATTTTCCTAGCCTTCGGCATCTAGGGGGTTATGTTGCCATAAAAAAAACACTTCAGATAGCTTCTAGAACTCTATCATTTATATTTTTTTATAGCACCCCCCCCCCTGAAATTATTGGCTGGCTACGTCCTTGATTATAACAGTGTAAGGTTTGGAAGAAAAATATCATGTAGTAGTTATTTAATGCATTTTACATATTTATTATAGACCAATAGTGTATAACAGGCATAACAAATTTGTGGTCAGCGGGCCGCATGTGGACCTTTTGATGAAACAACTTAAAATGCGGCTCGATTCATTGTACTATATACATTTATGAAATATACCATTTAAGATTATCACAAATCCGACAAACAATTATATATAGAGAATTAATTAAATACAAATTTATTATCATTTGTATTAATAATAAAAAAAATACTGGTCTTGTAAGTAAGAAATAGGATTAAACCTTTAAAACTCAGATAAAATGACTAAATAAACCTTATTTTTAATTCTCAAAATTAATATTTTAGCTAAACTATTATCTGATTCATCTTCAGTATTATTATATTAACTATTACAACAAGCACTTTTATAGTATTCATAAGACACCCCTTAGCAATTGGATTAATACGGTAATCATTTTACAAAACACTTTAATTTCATTAATAATTGGTTCAGTCACTTCAACATTCTGATTATCTTACCTACTATTTCTAGTATTATTAGGGAGAATATTGGTATTATTTATTTATGTAAGAAGTATTGCATCAAATGAAATATTCTCAACCTCAATTTCAACTTTCATTGCCTCTATGACATTATCAACAATTTTTATATTAATAGTTAAAATAAATTCTAATTGAATTTTTATCAATGTTGGGGGATTTCTAGGCTGTGAGGTTGGTGCATCAAATTTGTACACTTTACTCAACAGAAATTGAATCATGAAAATAGTTAAATTTGTGGATCAAATAAGTGCAACGTTTGGTAGCATATGAGTGTGTGTGATCAGTTGTTTTCTCTAATGAAAAGGATGAAACCCCTAGAGATCACAGCTTACAGACATGCATTTGTTATCAATAGCAATTAAAGTGGCTTAAGCATACGATTTAAAGATCACCATCCACACCCTTTCTGAAAATCAAGTTTTCACATATCTGGGAATAATTATGGCAGATCTTAAAAGTTTAATTTGTTGTTGTTGTTTTCTTTTTACCCCGGATTCATGAATAGATAACACCACTGGCACGCCACAAAGGATGTAATGACCAATTGACCAATATTGAGAACACAAAAACTTGCATCCCTAGTAGTTTAAGGCGCCTTTTTTATGTATTTAAGTTTAGAAATTAGATTTCTACTGGATAAAATACAATCTATTTCAGAACCGTGTACTATCGCTAGAGACTGGAAAGTTAGCAGCTCTGGCTGGTAGCTGGCAACATAACTAAAATACAGTAGGTTGGTAGTTGGCAACAGTTTTGATTTGACAGTAGAACTATGAAATCTGACTATTATTTGGACTAAATCATTCATATTTAAGATTTATAACATTTTAAAATAATTCTAAATGGTTCTTTGACTACAATGCTTCTTGCAAATTTTCTGAATAGTAGTTTCACACTTATAAATGTAAGACTTTGACCTCCACATAGGTGTGATAAACTCAACTTATTCTTCTATAAATAAGTATTTCTGAACTAGTAGCTTAATGGATTTTGTTTTCACTTGATTCTTCAAACATAACTTTAAGCACAACTTGTAGCCAGACCTTCCTTAGCCCAGACTGTGTTTGAATAATTGCTGAAAAGATTTTCTTAATTACGATTTCATTATCTCAACAATGATAAGATTGTCACACCCTTAGTGAAGACTGCATTTGATTATTCAAATTCAATATCCATTCACTACTCGGTGCACTTTTTGAAATCCATATTTTGTTGAAGGGAATAAGTTCAGATATTAAAAACACTCAATTATAACCTATTAGTTTGGTCATTTAATATTGTAAGTTTAAGGACATGCTCATAAAGTCACCCACTCTTGTACACAGACTTATAACAAATAGAACCAGCACCTTGTTAAATACAACATTTTATTAAAATCTCATCAGTTGGAGGTCCAACACTGCACTAAGTTCGCACAAGGATGTAAAAACTTGTGTATCCTTTATTATAATTCAACACTAATCCATGTTTAATGTGATTCATCTATTTAGGAAATGGAAGGATTTTTCTTTTTGAGTATTTCAACACAAATCTATTTAACATATCCCATTGATCTCCCCACAAAGTGCTTGATTTGTAGTTTAAAGAGCTTAACCCCGCAGCAGGTGTGCATATAATTCTGATTCACAAGTCTGACTTTTACAGGTGTCGGTTAAACTTGGTTGATAGCGTTATCTGCCTAAAGATTACTCCAATCACTTACAAACACATGAACATTTAGATTTGTAATAAAATAAAAACATCATTGCTAATAAACAAATTTGTCTTCATTTATCAAATCTTTAGGTCCCTAATAAATTTTCACTATACAATATGGGTAGTCCTATAGTCCATCCTCCATAGAAGTGGTTGTAACTGAAAGTTGGCTAAAGTTACCAGATCTACTCTAATAATTCACCAAAAACATGATCTGCAAGACCATGATATGTTGAACCGCTATCACTTTTGAAAGTCAAAACTTTCACAACAAACAGTTATTATTTATGTTTTTACGCTAACAGGTTTATATCTTCTGCCAACTTTCAGTTAGTATCTATGGCGAATTGATGCTACCTACTTCCTTTAATGAAATTTCGTAAAACTCCTTATTAATATTTTATTTACCTAAATAAACAAGATCCTACTAAACATTTAAACTTACAAAAATGATTGTTGAAATATGGGTTTACCCTTTCACAGTGATGAATTAACGGAGGGACGGGACGTTGTGCCAGTCCTAGTCTTAAGTTATATTATACAACATATGAAGCTAGGACAGGCCTAGCAGCCGGTAGTGGAGAATATATGGATTGGATAAAAACTGACCACAGACTGGAAACAGTAATAGATGTAAAGTAAAACCTAAGGACAACTGGTCAGGACGGGACTCGAATACCAACCGCCCTGTCATTAACAGTCCCGTACAATACAAGAATGCTGATTTAGACCATTCTGCCACTGATGCGGTTAACATAATAATTAAATAGACCCCAGACAAACTATTCTAGACATTTTCTTTATCACCAAACAGTTGTAAACAACGTTCAAAGTTGACAATAAATTATTATGTTTTAGATCACATGGTGTCGCAACAATAGAGACGATAGCTGTTAAAGACCTCCAGGAGGTCTAGCCAGTCAGCTGGCTTAAAATGGTTTACTGTGAGCCCGAAATTAACACGTGGGCCTAGGTCTTCTGTGCATGGCAAAATGCCTAACTTGAGTTAAGCTCAGTCCACAGTATAGCATTATTAATGCTATTTTCTCTGTGGTAAGTACACTTTGATTTAAAAGTTGTTTCTTGAAATTTATTATAACATTTAATTTTAGTCATCTTATCGTCATCATCATCTGCTTCCAGAAATTGTTTGGTGATTAAGTCTAGTCAAATGCCTCCTCTATCCTTCCACCATTCTTCCTCCTTTAATCACTTCCATTCTTCTACTCTCACTTGCACACTTAAGCGTGCTGTTATCTGCTCCTCCCATCTCTCCACTATCTCATGTACACCCTGTATCCCCACTCTTTCCTGGATAACTTCATTCCTAATCCTGTTTATCCTCGTGACAGTTAACATTCTCATGGCCGTGTTGTTAAAGCACTACTTTTAAAAGCCTTTTTTTGTTGGTCAACATTTATAACATTTTACCATAATAATAGTATTATTTTATTGGTGTTGATAATACCATTGACAGCTGCAGGTCACATGACTTATGATCTATTAACTTTTCTAGATGTGAAGATAAGTTGAATATGAAATTTTGACTTAAGAGTCTGGATTGCATCTCTTAGACTTATAGAATTGTTCAAAATGAAAACAGGATTCTTTTTTTTTCTTTTAGGTTCCAAAAAATGATTTCCAAGATATACATCACATTTAATATTTTAAAGCAATGGCTAACATGAAACAAAACGTGACGTGTGGCCGAAACAAACCCCCTCCCTCACGTAGTTCATGCTACAATCTTGGAAGAACCAGGGTACCCGTGGGCGCAGATCTTCCATCCACATCAACCATGCATTCGATGCAGACACAAGACAGGTAGGTCAACATTTTAATAAACCTCTTTTATATATATATTTGGCCATCATGTATTATTACCAATTCAGATTATACTCTCATGTATTCATTATGCTAATGAGATAGGGATGAAGAAGATTGAATTCCGAGGAAATGTACCTGCATTTGCACGGAGTGAGCGTGACTGTTTCCAATCTGTGGTCAGTTTTTATTCAAGCCAAACATTTTCCACTACCAGCTGCTTGGCCAGTCGTAGCTTCATATGCCTTATAATATAACCTACGACTAGGACAGACACAACATCCAGTCCCCAGCTGTTAATTCATCACTGTGAAAGGGTAAACTCACATTTCACCTATGATACACTTTATGGCTGTGCCGGGAATCAAACCCGGGATCGTTAGCTCGGTAGACAGACACACTACCGACTGAGCTAAGGAGTAGGATAGAGTGACTTTATTTAGCGCCGCGTCTTACTACCTGTTCGGGCTACACACTTGGATGGAGTGGGAAACCATTTAGGGAAACTCACCCTGACTGGGATGAAACCACGACAGCCCTGTCATCGGAATTCCAGTCTATTGCGAGAGTATTATTTTAGACTATGCGACCACCGAAGCGGGTCTCTTTTAACGAAAGTAGGTGTTGGACTGTTCTAATATCCATGTTTCACAGTCTTTAATAATGTTGAGATATTATATGGTAGGTGCTTTGTTATACTGGCCCACCTTTAATTTGTAATAAACACGCCACAAAAACCTACCGTAGGTAATTGTATGTTTTCATCGGAAATATCTGGTACATACCTATATGACTTGTGTGTTATACATATATATCACGAAACAAAGTTTTATGAGAAGATAATTCTGAGACCTGGACTCCATATTTGAGTTCTATGTATATACCAAACTTGCAGACCCCATGATTCTGTGCGGCTCACAGACCTTTTTGGCGAACCAAATTAGTATGTGGTCTGATTTTACTTTTTATAATAATAATAATATTATTATTATTAGCACCGCGTCTTACTACCCGTTCGGGTTATACGCACTAACGCTAATGTGTAATGGTAGGGTGATTGTGAGATGAAATGGAGGACCTACAGTTTAACTTGGGATCCGAACCACGGTGGAGGCCTGGCATTCCCAACATTCACAAGATGTCTTGTCAGAGGTGAAATAATAATAATAATAATACACCATTTAGGAATGCTATTTCTTCTCAACTTTGATTTGAATTAATTCATAACCTCTAACAAATGTGAAGTTTGACCAAAACTGCACTCAGATCTGCATAAAAATAACAGTATAGTTTTACTGTTCTTAAATTATTATTTTTTTATTTTGCAAAGGTTGGTACTAAGTTGTAGTTCTTTTTTACCTAAGATGGTGACACAATTTCTTTTCTTTTTTAAATGAGGTTCCCCTCACTATATTTAATTTTCAATGATCAAACATGTTTTACGTGCTTAATGTATAGAATAAAGTTTTTGTATTTGCTCGATGAGCTGTTCCCTTCTTGTCCCCTCTAAAAATCAAAAATACATATCAAGTCTTTAAGGACTTTCTTCTTTCGCGAAAACTAAGGTTTTACTCCTTTTATTTATGGTGCAATTTGTTTTGAGGTTTGTTTATGCTACTGAGTTACATATCCTGTACTCATCACAAGACATTTTTAGTATAATCTAGTCCTGTCGATTACGGTTGGCAGGACATACAGTGCAAATGGGAGATTCTAGAAACAGGTTCATGGTACTGACTGGTAAACCCAATGGGAAGATACCACTGGGAAGACCTGGACACAGATGGGAGGATAATATTAGAATGGGCCTGAAAGTGATATGGTGTAACGAGGTGGACTGGATAGAACTAGCTCAGGATAAAGATAGGGTGCAATGAGGTGGACTGGATAGAACTAGCTCAATATAAAGATAGGGTTTAATGAGGTGGACTGGATAGAACTATCCCAAGTTAGGGATAGGTGGCGTACTTTTGTGAGTGTGGTAATGAACTTTCGAGCTCCTAATGCCTTATAATATGCTAAGTAAGTGAAATAAAGAGATCAAGCTCTGATAAATTAAAACTAGGCTTAGCTAAAGAAAAGAAAACATGATATGTATTTTGGTATCAACTATTAACAAATGAATAGACTGTCATAAATGGTAGAAGCATAATATAAAGTACAGTCCAAACCAATATCTCAACACAGAAAGAAGCCGATAAAACACTTGAATACAAAACATCCCATGTTGACCCAAGAAATGCATCTGTAACTAAATGACTATTTTATCGTCAACTGCACACGTGGTTATTAAACGTGAATCTTTTTCTCCGCTCTTTAAATATAATTATACTAAACTTTGCATCTAACGTAGTTTTTAAATTAGACAAGGAAACATCACAAATGAAACGGGGTGTACCCTTGGCTTCTTCCATAGGCATGAAAGGGCATAGGTCAGGGGGGTCTGCACCCCTCATAGGGGCGGGTCCACTTATATGTCTCTTTATAAACCTAATTATAAGGTATTTTATTCATTTATACATGCCTGGCTTACCAAATACTAATCAATCATTAATTTAATATTCAGTTGCAAAAAATGCACTCTTCATAATTTATTATCGAAATATTAGTTGTGTCAACATATTTTCATTTACGTTGGTGGGTTCACACTCAGCTGGGGTCGGTGTATTTTACTTGAACAGTAAAAATCTGTAGCACAACTTCCTTCGGAGGGTAAGTAAAGCCGCCGATCTCACATAAAAGAACCCTGAAAGGTACGTTAAAATACCTTTCCTGGCAAAGTTGGTAGGGCCTTTTGTTTTCACTCATAGACGTTCTCGTGTGTTGATATAATCAGTCGGTTCAGAAAGTGCACATTAAATACATTAAAACGCTTTCATTTAATCAGTAGTATTTAGTATCATACTTCCATTACGGGAGCTTATAGCAAAGGAAGCTAAATAGGTACTTTATTATTAAGTAGCGTAGGTGTTTGTTTTTCATCATATTTTATTATTTTTACATTCATACTAGGTTTTAAGTATATTATTCAAGTTTCAGAAACATAACATTCGTAAACTTTGAACTCTTGTCGAAAACTATTCTAGGGTACATGTAACACACTAAGAATATCAAACATAATTATTTTTAATATCCAAAGGTCACATTTAATATTTCAGTATTACTAACACACACACACACACTCCCCCTTACCCCACAGCAAAACTACATCAACATTGTACGTCAACTTTCTGGTGGGACCTCCGCCCACCCTTCCTCTTTCTGGAAAAAAATATCTTTCTATGTCTCTGACTACTACACTGAGATAACAATCTTTGATCAAGCATTTGACTAAACACATTACAGATTCTGATTGGGCCTATTGTTATATTTTAACTGCCTTTCTTTCACCTAAACACATCTGAATGATACAAAATATATATTTTAATATGTAAAAATATTGATTAGAGACCATCTACAGTATTTCTTTGATTCTAAGACGTCATCTATTGTAAGAAGTGCCTTAATTTTTCAGTACCACCAACAGAAAAAAAAACTTTTTTCTAAGAAAACAAATAAAATTAAAACGCTAAAATACCCCATATCTAAGAAATATTTTTACTACAGAATTCAATTTATTAACAGTAGTACCTTATTTATCATTATTATTATTATTATTATTATTACCACCGTGTCTTACTACATGTTTGGGTTGTACGCTTATTTATCAGTAGATATGTTATTTATCTCTTCCTTTTGAATCCATATCAATCTGATTTTTCTGAGCTGTCAAAAATTATTGGTAAAAAAAAACTGATTCTAGGCCGTAACTCGTTTTAAAGACATTTAGATGGGGGGAAAAGTGTGTCTTGGAATTGAAGAAATATGGTACATTTAGATAGAAGTGTATATTGTTGTATAAAACACAGACCTAATAATTTGATTAAATGCTTAATTGCATCAAGCGGTGATATATTCTGACTGATTTGAAGATACCATGCCCCAAGCGGCGCGTTCAAGCACCTTAGTGGAGGAAGGGGTTGCGAGCTTTGCTTATTTTTTACTGACAAAAGTGGAGGGGGTGTTAGTACAATGCTTACGTAAAACAGAGAGAGACGGACAATAGCGCAGTGACCCGGTCACATCAAATGGGCATATTATAGTTAAAAGTGTCAAGACGTGGATTCAAGGACCTTAATCAGCAGTTTAGAATTAGATTTATAGTAATTTAGAGGGTTTTAAAACTATAATAACACACATATTCACTAAAAGTACTTTTTATTTATAATTTTATACATTTTTTAAGTTCTAGCTGTTTAGTACAATAATTCTAACTTCATTTCACCACAGTGCTTATTGTGAATAGTTCACATAATTAATTTACACCTTTGTGTTAACAATTACCAGAAATTTGTAAATTGCATAAAAAATAATGGTTATTCCCATTAAAAAATTATTTTTAATTAAAAGTTGACGATTATATAACAAACAGTTTGGGAGGTCTGGTTTTTGGATACAAAGGGATATAGGGGGTACAAAAAATGGCCAAATGATTCTTATCTAATACTTGAACGTCCTGCCCTGCCCCTAAAGACACTGGTATTCCTTGGTATATTTTGGTATTTTTAGACCATTGAGACCTTTTGATTCAAAAGAGTTAAAATCTTAGTTTATAAATAATTTTTTCACTGTTCATCTTACTGCCTATCTGAAGGGCTAACCAAATTTAACTACACTAGTGTGGTAGGTATAATATAGAGGAAATATATCCTCGTTTGCGTGGAGGTAAAGGGGGAAACAATTTAGGAAATATCATACCAGTACAGCTGGCCAAAATTTGAATTCTAACCTCATCACTGACATAAAATCAAACAAAAATTTGCATGGGACAAACAGACTAATATTATTTGCCTTTATTTTAATAAAGTTTTTAAACTTAAATTAGCGACAAGACAAGTAATCTATATAATTAGTTTTTTAAGTTTAAAATATATACTAAATGTAAATAAATAAGTAACATTTTACGTTTGTTAGATTTGAATTTTGTTGTAATTTGTCACAAACAACGCGGTGTTAAATATTAACACAGCAGTTCTGTTCGCGTCGCCTGTAACAAGTAGTTCTATTGTACTGTTTTGCTTTCTTGCGTACACGTCACGAGAGCAGGTTCACTCCCTGGCTGTTCGCGTCGCCGTCACAGTTTTACCCGTGCTAGAAAATTACAGCCTTTTCTGTTCCATCTCTCACGCAGGAGTGAGTTTGGTAGGTTTAAACTAAATAATAAAAAAGTGATCCATTTTTGAATTAAGCTAGCAAAATCTTTAATTGATCCAACAAATTTGACTAATTTTGATTTGCCTACAGGAACTAGAATATAAAATACCATAAAATAAATATAATTAGAGATTTTGAGCTACTTTGCTATAAACCTTTATCACAATTATTTTTTTAACATCTGTTTTCAACATAACTTTTTTTTTTGCAGACATATTTATGATCGCTAAGAGGTGTGTATTGAAAGTTTAAAACACAATTTAGGGGACCTAACACAAATTGTAGACTTCAATTCAGTTTAATAATAGTAAAAATAATCAAGTTTTAATGTAGGCGGTGGTTACATGACCTAACTCTCGTGTTTGACTGAATTACCGGTGATCTTATGAAAAGATCTCTTACGCCATCTTTAAAAGGAAAACTGAAAGGTTTAAAAAGCTGTTCCCGTTGCCTCAGAGATAACAGCATGTTCCATCTGCTTTTAACGTAAAACTAGTCACAAATTTAGAATGGTTCTCAAAAGTCGACAGTCGACACGATTAGCTCTTCACACGTTTGCATGTTATTAATATTATAGGAGTTGCTGATATTACTATTATATGATATTTAGTGACATCATATCAGTGTAAACTGGATAAATATCTTTTGCCAACATTTTATAGCTGTCGCCTGCACATTAATGCGTGAGAGACAAAGGTACTTTCGGGTATATCGCTTTTTCTCTTGTACACATGCAAATTGATGGGATATTTTGACACTTTACTGTTTATTTAATAAATGTATTTCTTTAAGGTATGAATAATAATTCCCTGCTCTTTTTATGTGATAGAAAAAATATTGTATTTTGACAAAAGGATATAGTTTTGTATATAATCTCAGCCGGTAGCGTGATTCCAATCAATTTAGGAGTTTCAGGTTGAATTCCTTTGAATTAAGTCATTGTGTTCTAGAAATGAGTGTGTGTATTCGTGTGCTTATATTAAAAGTCATTTTGGAAAGAGAATAGTCCAGAGTTAATGTCTCAAACGAAATGTACTTTGAATTATTTTCCTATACACTCTCTACCTTTATGTGGGCTTACTTCCAAATTTGAATGATATTTATCAAATAAGTATATAATTATTATTATTATTATTATTATTATTAGCACCGCGTCTTACTACCCGTTCGGGTTATACGCACTTACGCTAATGTGTAATGGTAGGGTGATTGTGAGATGAAATGGAGGACCTACAGTTTAACGTGGAATCCGAACCATGGTGGAGGCCTGGCATTCCTCACATTCACAAGATGTCTTGTCAGAGGTGAAGGAAGGGTTTGGTACTCAGATAAATTTGCCGGGACCGAGGAAAGTATATAATAATTTGATATTAGACACCTACTGTAATAAAGCAAAAAATATAATCTTTATATGTTCCTTATAAAGTGAACGATTCCCTTCATTTGAACTGTAATAGAGTAATTGAGTTATAAGTTGTTTTTTAGGAGTGGGGGCTATAATTATATAAACAATCTTTTCCAACAGTACATGAAGGTGCTCAAGAAGGAACTGTATCTTTAATTTGGCTTCCACTAGATACCTAGCTATTATCTTATCTTCAGTAAAATATTCGTTACAAATGACGTGTGTTTTATGCTTCCAATTCTCTTTTCGTAAATCTTGGATCCACGGTTTTAAGATATTTTGCAGTGAGTAAAGAAACCTATTTAAACGGATTGAATAATAATAATATTTAGCACCGCGTCTTACTACCCGTTCAGGTTATACGCTTTAAGTACTAATAACGCTAATGGGTTAGGAATTAGGAAGGGTGAATTAAAGGAAGTGAACCCGCATTTGCGTGGAAGGAGAGTGGAAAACTATTTTAGGAAAAGCCACCCCCCAGTTCACCAGACCGAGATTCGAACCTCGATCTCCCCGTCCTCTGCGGTCGAGCTCAACACGACTAGCGCGTTAGCCAACTACGCCACCGAGGCGGGTAAACGGATTGAAGATCTTTTCATAATTTTATATACAATTTATTTCAAAACAAAGACAGGATTAGTAGATAGGCTCGATGATTATCTACCCCTAATTATGGATAACTACTGACTTGGTATAGTCGTATAAACTAAGTCATACTATCAACCATATTTTTCTTATTTTATTATAATCATCAACATTTTAATACAAGGGTTAATATGCATGTCTGTAAAGTTAACGGAAATTTGAATAAATAAGCTTTGGCAATCGCTTTTAAATATGTCCTGGGCTCAGAAATAGGTAAACATAGTTGATATGCTTCATAATTATTCTTAATATTCCATGGCAATTACCTGTTAGACTGAATTAAGTTTACTTGCGTTTTAATATTTTCACAGCAAAATTCTATGCAATATTTTACTATTTTTAAACAAAAACACTTTTATTGAGATGTTGACGTCATAGGAACGAAACCAAATTCAGAGTTCGCCCTCTCAGATTCTCAGCAGATGACAATATCGAGCGTCACGCTTTTGCCACTCACAAATCGGTATTCATACGTCTCCAGTAACATGATCATTGACTATAACCTAAGAGGTTAGAGTTTAATCCAAGTAATAATAAAGAAAGGAATTTACCTCTAACTAGTCTATACATATTTCAGACCATTAATAACTTAACAATTAAAAGTAATATTAAGTAAGCCTTTTAATATATTTATTTTTAATCTATTTTAAGATATTAATTCTAAAACCAAACCAATATACGAGGCAGACTGAAATTCACACTCAACTAGCAAGCATACACGAATGCTAATACATTTTAGGATTTAATTAATTTCAACAAGAAATACAGAATACACAATATATTCACTTTGAGAAATCACAAAACAGCTTAGAATATTAGTTTCTGCTGAAGGTTCGAGCCTAAAAATAGTAGTTTAATTCAAATAACAGCCGTGAAAACAGTTAGAATGTCGTTTCTATTCCGATTATATTTATTTCCGAGAGTGGCATAATAATACGAGTAATTCCGATACACACCAGCTTTACTATCTTCTTATGCTATGGATGTCCTCTCTTCCGCGATTATTGCATTACGACTCGATACATCTCAGTTCAATATTCTAACAATGACCGTGCAAAGCTCTTTACAGTATATATATATATTTTAAGAGTGATTTTTGCCGTCATTTTGATTCCTTAAAAAAAACTTTTAACTTATTAATCACTATTATTCTTCATTTCTTTTAAATATTTATATTTTAGTGGATACCAATTCAGATGATAAATTATGTTTTTTTATTTTGGTAACATTGAACAGCGGATGCTGTATTTCGCGAATCATTTCCGGCGGCGTCATATAGAACGCATAAAAATTTTAACTAATTTGTGTGAATAATATACTTCATTGAGTGATTATTCGATTGAATTCAAGTTTCTGAACTAAATACGAAAATGAGTTCATATCTTCAGGTAGCTGAAGATGAAGGGGAAGAACCTATAGAGCTTCCGACAGAAGATGATAGTACGCTGCTACTATCAACGTTATCCGCCCAGTTCCCTGGAACTTGTGGGTTGAAATATCGAAATCCAGAGTCCAGAACCATGAGAGGTGTCCGTTTGGTTGAAGGAAGGTTGCATCCTCCAGAAAATGGTTGGGGAAACTGCGTCTATTATTGTGTTTTTCCTAAGGAAAACAAACGTAAGTCCGATGATCACTTGGAAAACTCAACAGCCAAAACAAAACGAATGGAGACTAAGCTAAAGTGCTCAGATTTAATAGTACTTGGCTTGCCATGGAAGACAACAGAGCAACAATTACGCGAATATTTTGAGTCGTTTGGAGAAGTGATCATGGTACAAGTTAAAAAGGACCCAAAAACTGGTCAATCCAAAGGATTTGGTTTCATTCGTTTTGGCAGCTACGAATCCCAGATGAGAGTTCTAGCTCAAAGACACATGATCGATGGCCGGTGGTGTGATGTAAAGATACCCAACTCGAAGGAAGGTCATGTACAGCAGGTGCCGTGCAAAGTGTTTGTGGGTCGCTGCACAGAAGACATGCAACCTGATGACCTGCGTGAGTATTTTGCCAAGTACGGTGAGGTGACCGATGTGTTCATTCCGAAACCTTTTCGAGCGTTTGCCTTTGTGACGTTCTTGGACCCGGAGGTAGCGCAGGGCCTATGTGGAGAAGATCACATCATCAAGGGTATTTCTGTCCACGTGAGTAACGCGGCTCCCAAGACAGATCCTAATGGTCGCTCGTACTATGGAGGGGGACAGGGAGGAGGTGGCGGGGGTGGGAGCGGCA
>CABFOV010003601.1:40390-55315 GCA_902141375.1 Timema poppense
CAACCTGGGGGCTCTGCCCATGAACCCGGTCTTAGTTGCCGCAGCCTTGAACCAGGCAGGATGGGGTCTCATAGGAAACTTTCAAGGTAACCAAGGTCCTGGTGGGGGGGGCGATGGTGGACCCCAAGGTTTTGGAAATCCTGGCAATGCAGGGTTTGGAGGGGCTCCGGGAGGTCCACAGCAAGGAGGGGGTCAGGGCCAGGGGGGTGGGTTCCTTAGTTGGATGAACCAAGGTGGGGGTGGCGGGGGAGGGGGTGATGAAGGACAAGGGGGTGGCACTCCCGGATCTAATAATCCCCAACCACCCGGAACGTGGAGTCAAAGAGGCAACAAACAACCTGACAATTTTTTAAAGTATGAATAAAACTATTCAGAAGATATTTCTATCCTTCAGAAAAGTGGATTGCAAACATTGGTTAGTTATTTATTTTTTATTACTTTATTTAAAACAAATTAACTTTGAGTTTTTTTTTTATGAATGGATCACGATATGAGTGGTTTAAGAAAGTGGGAAAGTATCGTACCAAGACGAGTGTTCAGGCTGAAGGTGTGAATTGCACAGTTTGTATTTCTGAAAGTGTGGTATGATTGGAGAAGCAGTCGGAGTGGTCTATTTACATTGCTTTCCCCTCTTTCCATGAAAAGGAATTGGATATCTTTCTTTTTTCTCTGTGTGTGGAGCCTTGTGAACAGTTGTTTTGTGAAGTATAAACTGTAGTTCTTTCAGTTTCTGTGCTAATTGAATGAGAAATTGTAGTCCTTTTTCAACTTTTGGAGTGTTTTGAGCTTCGATTTATCTGTAGTGTGGTTAAATAAGCATGTAGTGTGGATTGCTCATTTCTGTCTGTATGTGAGCTTGATGCCTTAACCATAAGTTAGGGCTTAAAAGTTTATGAATAATCTAGAAATAGCTAGGTGCGAGCTCTCCCTTCAAGGCGGGAGTGAAGGGCGCGAGAAAAGGCATTTTTGCAGTTCTTAAAGCAAAACCTTTTTTTGGTCAAAATAAATCAAATATTTCTCCAGTAGAAACAGTTTAATTTTCTTTGCGTGTTGATATCAACAGTTGTTGATTATCTGTAAAAGGTGTCCTGGAATAATTTAATGATATCTTTTTCTCTTCATTTAAAAAGTTTGTCATCTAATGCCGTTCTGCCCATGACAAATATTCAACAATTGTTGATATCACCAAGTGAAGAAAATTAAAGTGTTTCTACTGGAGAAATATTTGATGTATTTTGGACATAATGTTTTGTCTTAAAAACTGCAAAAACGTTGGCCTTTTCTCGCGTCCCCAACTTGGATAAAACTTTTCTTTCTGGTAAAACTGCTCTTTGTATAAAATTATTCACCTTAAAACTACAGTTTAATACTCCACAAAAACATACATTTATTATGATAGTATTTAATTTGACGTTTGGTGTGTTGGATAATGTTTGCTGCTTCGAGGGCCCTTATTATATTATACTAGACTGGCCCTAAAGTATATATTTTATTTCTTGACTGTTAAATGTTGTGTAATGATAGCTGTCTTATTGGTAATTCTCATTTTAACATTAAGTGTATATTTAGAATAGACTCTTCTGATCTATGTGTTTTACATAAACTTTTAAGCCCTATCAATATATTAGGCTAGTGTAAAATAAGTTGGTAAGAGGCAAAAAACTTGAAAGATAAATTGATCAAAGTTATTGGCGTATTCATGTTCGATGAATGGAGTTAAAAATAATTTCATTACAAATCTAAGCACAGGTTGAACAAATATTCAATTTTTCACTTTCAAACGTTATTCAAGCAACTATATCTGATATTGTAGGTAGTTTCCTGTACATGTAGGTGTTTGTTGAAGTTCAAAAGTTTTCCTGCTGTTGGGCTCGAGCATATCCCTGCAAACTTAAATACTCTAGTTGTAGAATCGATAGAGCTCTCAACCAATTTATTCATGTTAAAAAGGAAATTAATTTTACAGTGTCTATCGCTCAAATGCTCTACAACTTTATTGAAAGGCGACATCCACATTTTAAGTTTGTGACAATAATTTAATAACTGAAAGTTTAGCGTACACTGTATGTAATATACCATATAATAATGTGAATCTGAAAACAAGAACAATCACATTTTCTAAATATGTCTGTAATATAGTTCTAGTATTTGTGACACTTTAGCCTATTTTCATGTCTACAATCAAATTCAATCAAGGCTAACTACAAATTCTTGTGTATAGGCCTACTCTTTTAAATTGACACATTTTATCATCTCAATTCATTATTATAAAAAAAACTATTTTTAATTCCAAGAGAAGGCTCTAAGGAATATAATTATAGCCTTTGGTTTAAATATTTGCCAGGAGCTTGCCCTGAGCTTAGGAAATTAAAACTTTCATTCACGAATAGGCCCTTATAAACTAGTTTCTAATAAACCTACGTTATTAACAATATTTCTGTTCCTGTGTGTAGGGCCTACCAAAGTTTTAGGTCATTCACACTTGCAGTGTAGGGGGATGTGTGCAAAGGTAATTGTTTTTGTTTCAAAACATTTTTGACAAAAAAAAAAATCAATCATTTCTCCAGTAGAAACATAGATTGTTTACTAATTCTGTTCGCCTGGTGATATCAACATTTGTTGAATATATCACAAGCAAAACGGTATAGTAGGTTTTTAAATTTAAATGATTTAAATATGGTGTTAAATTAAACCCCATTTTTCTTCTTTAGTTCATTAATTACTTCAGTCAGATGTGTTGTTTGACGCTACTGCGATGTTATCAAACATGAACATTGTTACTAGAAACATTCACACAATTCAAACCTACTTCTAAAAGTTCAGGGTTTGATAACTAGGAAAAGTATTTTTCAAATTACATTTTCATAGTCCAGCTTTCCAAACCTATGTTTAGTACTTTAGAGGAATGTAATGCAACCGTTACTCGGCCTCTGACGGCAACTAATTAATTGTTTGCGAGTTTTGCCAAATGTAGCCTATGCATTGTAACTTTAACATGGGATGAAAATTAAAAAAATTGTATGATTGGGTGCGATTGGGTGGCTATATATGTGTGTGACTTAGTGGGCAGCTTTCTGATTGGTCAGTATGGTGGCATTTTACGGCGGACATCAAAACACTGTTTCATTGCAGGAATGAATGTTTAGCTGAAGCTAGCAATTTGGTGTTTGAGGTTTATTTGGTCCCCAAATAGGCTGATATAATTTTTTTCAAATCACAATAGCTAATCTTTAATGTGCACGAGTTGCTCATATATATATATATATATATATATTTGCCAAATCACCTAATCATGCGAGTATTGTAGCTTTATCAAGGTGTCCAGTGACCTGAAAACAAGGAGCCAGGAAATTTGATTGGATTTTTCAAATGTTCACATATTCACTAAAAAAAATATGAAACTTTTATTTACAATAGTCAAAATAACATTTGTCTTCCAATTAATTTACACCACAAATCTCTTTTAACACATTTGAGCATATTACTCTCAGTTCTCAAGGTTATGTGGTTTTCCACTCCTCCATCACACGTCTTTAGCCAAAGTTGAGGTTTGGTTATGTGCATGCGTGATAATTCACTCATGTTATATAGTAAGAACTAATTAATGAAGAATGTGGTCTCTCACAACAATTCTAAACTGTATTTGTGAGGCAATCTTTTAATATTTCAATGGTATCTCACTGAAATTTAACTTAGATCTCGCTATAGTCTGATACCAAAGACGCCTTTATAGATTGACATAATTTCAGAAAGTGTGTCTAAAAATATTACTATATTCAGTTGGGATCTTAATAAAATAATGTTTGAATATATAGTGACTGCTAAAATTCAAAATTGGCTCTGGAAAAACCGGAAAAAGTCAGAAATTTTAAAATATAGTTTGGCTGGACACTCTTTATAGCTATATGAGTTACGAAAATACTTAGGCCTGGGTGCATTCATAAGCTAAGCTACCACATTAATTTAAGCCTTAGTTTATATCCTTCCATAAAATGTAAAACACTTAACACGTCGGCTTTTGAACCAATCATATTAAAAAAATTGTACCTAGAGAAAAAGTTTTGTGACATTTTATGCTTCTAAAGTACTGTAGGCTGCATTTGGCAACTTTAAATAACCCCTGCTGTCAAAGTTTTGTGCCTCTCACTGTATCAAGTTTATTGAAGTTATTGTAACTCACTTTTTATTTTTGTGTGTAAATATTTCAATAATTATTATCTATTGTAGTGAATTGTTAATAACGCAAGTTCCATGGAAGTGTGTCTACCATTGAATGAATACCGGTATTTACAGTGTGAGAGAGAGAGCTCAAACAAATATGCACATGTGTAAACTTTAATGTGAGTACATTTTTGAATGGGTATAAGTATTTTAAAAGTGTGGTTGACGAGCTCATTAAATGGGTATCGTATGTGAAACATCCTAATGAAAGTTTGCCACCAAAAGGGTACCGGTATTTTGTCAGAGTGTTTTCTCGTATCAATCTGCAAAGTATGTTGTGTGAATTGTTACTTTTTTTGGTTTGTGTATGTATGTTTGATGCAACAATAAAGACTTAGTCGTTTTGAAAGGAACTGTGTGAGTTTATTTTTCTTTGAGTGAATTTTATACAACTCTTGTTTTGGGTTCCAACTGATTAATTTTTGCTTCACTAATTTGAGTATAGTAATCTACAATTAAATGTGTCCTAGGTGAAGAAATGCCCACATTTCGCGAGACACATTTCTACTTACTTTTACCTAGAACATTAAAATGGCTGTGACAAAATATTGATTTATGTTTCATTGTAGCATTTTTGTATGTTTAATACAATATGCAAAAAATATATAATAAAAAAACCTAATAAACTGACTACTTAATCTTTTAAACGTAAATTATAATTTGATTTAGTTGATTTATATGTGATTTAATGATATCATTCCTGTAACAAAAAAAAAAGCCCCTTAATCTAGTAAATTTATTTTCCACAGTCGAGGAACATTGGTAAAATATATGTTTGCGTCGGCTATGATAATGATCAGATAGTGATTCAGTATTTAAAGTTAGCCTACAGAAGAAGATGAAAAATAAACAATGTCTAGGCAAACTGAATAATATATTTTTCACCTCCTATCTTTTGTTCATGGAGTGTCTTCAAACTCTCTCCGTAATTTTTCTGTTTGTTAAATTAAATTATATCACTGCATCTTACTACTCATGGGGGATACACGCGTAAAAGTACTAATTATGTTAATGGTTTAGGAATTGGGAAGGTTGAATGTATAGGAAGTGAACCCACATTTGTGTGGAGAGAGAGTGGAAAACCATAAAGTAAAAACCTCACCCAGTTCACCCGAATTAGATTTGAACCTCAATCTCCCTGTCCTTGGCAGTCTAGCTTAACACGAAACTAGCACGCTAGCTAACGGCACCGAGGTGGGTACTACATGTTTAATCTTTAATTAATGACTATGGTTCTATTTGACTCTTTATTGTAACACATTAATCTATGAAATTTTGTTTACTGCCTTCTAGAAGATAAAAATCCTCACACTTCTTTCTTGTCGAAATTCATCTAGAATGCTTCTAAACCAGTCAAAATGAAGGGTTGTTTATGCCAGCTGAGCTCTTAACATCATTTTTATGTAACCACATTTTAAAAATAATAAATCACATGTTAAATATTGTGAAATAGCTGAAGATCTACAATTCTTTTCAACACGGTCTTCTTAAAATCACCCCATCCCTCTTTTTTTTTCTTTTTTTTACAATTATAAGAATGACTCAAAATGGCACACACTGAGACTCAAAAATATGTGTTTTTGCCACCTCAAACAGTTAAATGACAAAGATTTATCGTATTGAACTACATTATTACACTATTTGCTGTTTATAATAATCAGAGGTGGTAGACCTATAGATCCCCCTCCTGTACACTATGTTTACACAAACGATAGCAGTCATATAAACTGCATCGGTGGAACCAGGTAAGCACGGCCATGGAATCTGACACGCCAAGCCTTCCACTTAAAACTCCTCCATTTTTCTAATGTCAGACCTTTTCATAAATGGCTAATGAATAATTTTATTTATTTTATTTAACATGCATTTTCTGAACCGACTGATTATATAAGCACACGAAAATGTCTGAGCAAGAGTGAAAGAGCCTACCAATTTGGCCGGGAAAGGTATTTTAACTTGCCTTCCAGGGTTATTTTACATACCACCACCGACACGAGACTGACGGATTTACTTACCCTCCAAAGGAGGTTGTGCTATGGATTTTTATCGCTCAAGAAAAACTCATTGGCTCTGGCTGGGTTTGAACCCACAAACATCGGGTCCTGCCTGATGTGACCACTTTACACCCAAAACCACTGAGGTCGTAATAATGTCTATTAATAAGTAAAATGATCCAATACAGATGACTTCATGGGAATTCTCTTTTACATTGTGAATGTATATCTAGTCAATGGTCCTAAAGATTAAAAAAAATAATTATAAAATAGTGCTATAATATTACTTTGAAGTTTGGAGTCTGTACATTTTTACCATCTAGAACTACACCCAAAATTGCTTTCAACCCCACACCTCTGCAGGTAAGTCAAGCTTGTTACCTCATAGCCTGTCAGTTCTCCAAAATTATAGGCATTGTTGAAAGTCAAGAGTAATTATTTTTAAATAAAGTCACTTTCTTTCGTATCTTTTACACACACATCATATAAATGCTAGCACAAACACAATCCAAATAATTTTTACTAAACTAGGGGTAAATATATAATTTAGTCCATTTTATGGCAAGAACACCACTGGAAGAGTTTAAAAAATACTTTTTTTTGTGGTCATCATTGAAAAACTGTGTATATGTGTATATATGAGAGAGAGAAAGAAAGGTTTTGATACTATCTAATAAGAATGATGGTTGCAGATAACATGAAAGTAATTTTTCTATATGTATTGTAATACTACGTGTTTATCGTGACGCTCTTTGGGAGTCAATTGTAAACACTATGTGATCAATCCCCCCCACTTTGGACGTTGATTGAAACACTACAGATTAATTCCCTGATATAATGCTGTGATGTTTTATAGGTTGTCTATAGCTCCGTGGTCGAGCGCCTATCATCACTGTATGGAAAAGATACCGTTTAACCATCTGTCTATAGATCCGTGTTCGAGCACTAATTAAATCGATATATTAATAAAATTGAAGAAAGAGAACTGTTGATGGCTGTTATTTCACACACGGTTTATTTAAATTACACCTGTTAATTACTTGTACATATTTCAATTAAATGTTTTATATCACTGCACACTTGTGATATTGATGTGATTTATATTATACTGTGTTAGACCGACTTGTGCGTGAGCGAGATCTTGGTGTAGATGTTTGTCTCCCAGAGATGCCTTAAACATACGCACAATGGTTTATATATAACATACCCCTTGCCTTTCTCTCCCCTTTTCAAGAGTGTAAAATCCAACTAATAGAAAGAGTCCTGGCGACAGGTTTTGTGAAGGCTAGCTTCTTATTGGTATAGGAAGCTGGCGTCTTTTGAAAAATACTATGAAGTTGTTCCCTTTAACAAGAATTGACGCAGTTATTCTTTTAACAAGAAAGATGGTATAAAAATATATTTTAGGGCTGAAATCCTTTTGACATTGATTCTGAGAAGCGCGTGTTTTTTCATGGATGAATCTTAAAAGGATACTCTACATATATTACTTTAAATAAAATTTACCTTCATCCATGACTTTTTACATAATTTAGTTTAATCCAAATCAATATCATTACAGTATGAGACAAAAGATAAATTTCTTCTTTGATGACCTAAAATGTGATTTGATGTAAACGTTGCTAATGTTAATTTCCGATTCTGACATCACGTTGTCTTAGGCAAGATTGGCAAACCTTATCAAGAAAGCCTGTGTGTAATAAACGTATAATATTCTAAGATATTTACTTGTCATAGAAGCAAACTACACTAATTATAAATTATTTTATGTTAAAAGACTATTATTTCATTATATAGTTACTATGTGTGGTTTATCTATTTTTTAATAAAAGATAAAAAAAACAACAGTTGAATTGCTTCAGGAAACCTTTTAGTGCTTCTTCTGTAAAATATCTCATGACATTTTAGACATCACATGCTTCATAAAGAACAATATTAATTACTGTGACACTAATAAGAAATCAACAATTAGTACATGATAAACTAAAATAATGGTTTGATACTATAATTGTAATCATAATGTGGAGAAAATAAAACTGATGATCAGTGAATACAGAATGACAAGGACATCTTTTCGTTTGCCATGTTTGGTTTGCAAGCCCTGATCGAAAGTGTGACTTGCTATAGTCTGAACTGTTGGGGATGAACAGAGTTACATTTACCAAGGGTGATTTTGGCTGAATGGCTGTCTAACCTCCACTCTAGTGTGGATACATTTCCTCTAAAACCTTCTCTGGTAGTCGCATGGTTGGTCTACGGCGCTACTGTTTTCCACTCTCTCTCTCCATGTAAATGTGGGTACACTTCCTATAAATATAACCTTCCTCATCCTTTAAACCAGTAGTGTAATTTGTACATAAGCATGTAACCCAAATGTGTAGTAAGAGTTTGTGCTAAAAACATTCTAAATTCCAATTTACTTAATCTTAACTCGGTGTAAATAATATGGATAGCCTGATTGGATATTAAAACTACATAAATAAAAACTAATCACAAGACATTTTTCTTCTAGTCCGGGAGGGATTGGTTCAAAAACATCATTTTTCCGTCATATATTACATACCCATACATTGATTTTAAGAGTGGGAGCCCGGTTCACCTCTGGCAGCCATTTTTAAAAATGTTGCCTAATAATAGATACTTTTTTAGGAATCATGGCATACAACATCTCCTTTCCTACTAAATCAACACTGAGGAACTCCAATATAATATCGAAAATCATGTACAATGAAAAAAATAAAAAAATAAAGTTGACTCCTTAATGCATTAATGAGAGTTGCATTTCTGTAATGAGAAGGGTTTGGATATAAAACAGATAACTGCTGGTCCCAGGTGAGAACGAAACACCTTAAATTCTTCTCATTACAACATTAATGCAAAAGCCATACTACATAATAATAAAATTATTATGATATGATACAACGTGATTTTATTGATCACAGGCTATGACAAGTAAACTGTCGTAGGTTGACAATGGCAATAGCTCTTATCACAACATCAATGGCACGCCTCATTGGAGAAGAGTGGGAGTAACGCTGTTTCAGACCTTATGCTAGGCACGATGTTCTCGAACATATGGGACAGATAATCCAACACAATGCAATGTATTAACAAGGTCCTTCAATCTAGTTTTAGCATGGACAGCAGCACCAACAAATGGGGGGAAGAGGGTTTTCTTGCATTACCGTGCGCTGGATCCGCTCTTTGACCTCTCGACTGGAACTGGAGCAATTGTGTTCCATAAGCTGCATTATTGTTCTGACTCTCTATACTATAGCCATTCCTAACTACGCTCACGAGTGTTGAATTTTCATGGCAATTGGGAGGAAAGGAACATTCAAAATTGCTGTTCTTTGACCTCTGCAACTTCCAAATATCTCTTCGAACTATTTTATCAGCTCTAGCAAGTATAGATGCTTCTCCTTCCACATCAACTGCACATGCTTGTGTGAGAGATTTACCGATTACTTCAATTGTCACGAGTAGAACATTGCGACCCTCTCTGTGAGCTTTGAGCTTTGTTTTTCAGCCTTGTTGAATGGATGGTATCAGCAGATCCACCTAGTAATTCTACTCGCTGTTTTTACATGTTTTTTAAGCTATGAGATAAAAAAAGTGGAGCAACATTGCTGTCTAAATGTGAATCAATAGTTTACTAGCTCAGCGAATGCAAATAGCTGTGCAGAATCTGTGGCCATTTGTTCTTTATATCTTGGTTGCATTTGGTACTGGTCATACAGTTTAATGAGGCACATACAATGGTACTCTGCATCTATGGCAACCAGATCACCACCACTTAATTTCGCTAAAAGATTGTCCTTCTGCAATGCTATCGCACAGAGTAACCCTATACAGTGACTGCTTGCAATCTCCAGTCATCGCAGAGAAAAAACACGAGCTCCAACTCTGGCGTCGCCATTGTAACTGCGCCTGCAACTCAGAATTGTTATTTTCAAGTTGGAATAGAGTACTCTTTTCGGCATGTTGAAGCTTCAGATTATTGTATTTAAGACTACATTTATTGTGGTACTTAGCATGTCACTGAATTGAAGTCTGTAGCAAACCTTCATGTTCATTAAGGATGTTAGGTATTCAGCCTATTTCATGAAACGTTCAATCTTCTTTGTGGGTGATTTGTAGCCTGCATCTTCACCTCTGATTTCGTGACATATGAAACATTCTGCCTTTTCAGTCTGGCACAATCAAAATAGTTCCCAATTTGTCCCACTCATCTGGGGTGCCTCTTCAGGTCTTGTCACAATCTTCAATGGTATGCTCATGTTGCTGTGGCTCTATTGTTTGCATACATATACACAGAAAAAAGGCGGAAAAGACAACAATTAAAACATGGATCCTGGAAATAATAGTACAACATGTCACCGACGGCCTCAATTAGACACATTGGATGTTGTGAGTGGCAAATGATATGAGAATAGTCATGATGAATCAATACACAAATAAACTAGAATCGCTGACTCAAAAAGGAGGTGTCATCAGTCCATAGCTAGAAACCAGACCGGTCGCTGGTTTAAATGGGAGGGCTTGAAACCCTTTGGGCTGACTACGGGATATCGTAAGCTGAGAGGTCACGGGGCTAAGTCGTTGGGCTCACCAAGTAACAGGTCGGGGCTGCCGCTCGAGCCCAGGGAACCAGGTCCGACCCCCTAGCGGTCAGCCAGGTGATAGGGTGATAGGTAATCCTCATAACACCTCGTTCGGTCTCTCGCTTCTCTATATTCACCAAGTTCTTCATTTTAACTTCACTTCTAACATCACATGTGTATTAGAATATTAGTATTAATAAACCTTTACAAACCAAGTCTAACGTCAATCATGAACCCACACAAGCAATCCTTGGCCAACGACAGATCTCCAGGCCCGCACGAGGTAGACCTACAGGCGGGGATGTGACTAATACATGATAATCCTGCAATAATGTTGTTTGTTGCATTTTACACTAATTCTGATATTTTATTTCACGTTCCTCAGGTTGATTTAGCGTGAAATAAGGTGTATCATGCAATGGTCTATTCATATTTAATGTGTCTTGTTTAAAGTATAGGGGCCATGTTTAAAAATGGCAGTCATTGGTGAACCAGGTGAGAGCCGAGGTGGAATCAATGTATAGGTTCTAGGGGTAAGGTGTTTGACTTCTGTGCTGGGGGTCCGAGGTTCATTCCTCGGTCCCGGCACAAATTTATCTGATTACCAAACCCTTCCTTCACCTCTGACAAGACATCTTGTGAATGTGGGGAATGCCAGGCCTCCACCGTGGTTCGGATCCCACGTTAAACTGTAGGTCCTCCATTTCATCTCACAATCACCCTACCATTACACATTAGCGTAAGTGCGTATAACCCGAACGGGCAGTATGACGCGGTGCTGATAATAATAATGTATAGGTATGTAGTATTTGTTTAAAAAAAAATGATGCTTCTATACCAAAATGCACAATTGATTAACATCCTCCCCCTCACCCCAAACTAAACGAAACGAAACATTGGTTCAGGCGTTGAGTTAATGGTTCATTTATTGGGTTTTGAGAATGAACTATAGTAATAGCAAAAATAAATGGCACAACACAATCATACATTTTCTCAGCGCTACAAATGCAGGTACACTTCTCCTAAATTCTACCTTACCTTATTCCTACCACATTAGTGTAATTAATATGACTAGTCATAGTTTGTCACAACATTTTCAAAATCAGTCAGTCAAACTGCAACCAGAACCGATGACCAAAATTAAGTTAACTATAACTTAGAGAAACCATAACAGGAATCCAAAAAATGAATTGTTTGAGAACTGGAGTTGATGTATCGTTTCAGGTTATCAAAGGTTCTAACTTTTTATTTAAAAGAATGTTTCTCTTTAGGCTAAGAGCTAGGAACCTTCTTTTGTAACAGCAAATACGTCTTAGAAATGAGAAACCGCCCGGCTGCAACAGATATACAAACTAAATACAAGTTAAACAATATAAGTGAGTGTTGGACGGCCAGTTTGTTTGGTGGAACGACGGGTGTGGGGGTCACAAATTGTCAATATTTTCACTCTTCAAATATAAAGTATCCTTATTTTCCCATAGCAATACATTTGGGGATATTTTGCATGAGCAGACATTTCCAATTTTGATCATATTTAGTAAATGTCTCTACTGGGTGTTTGTGTGTGTTTCTTTTTCAAAAAGTATGCGATATATGAATTGTGTTTTGGAAAAAAAGAGTTATGTCTTTTCAAGTAGAAAAAAGGACAGCATCTTGTAAAGTTACATCACAATAATGGATAGTTAAACTCGACAAATACCAGGGAGGTTTAATTACTTCCAGTAAGGCGGAATAAAATTATTTTAAAATTCATGATAAACTCACATAATAGATATGAGTCAGTTTAAATACACGAGAATGTATAATAATCATTAACACCTTAGGGGGAGGGGTTTATGTTTTTAAGTTTGTTCACAAGATTTATATGATGGTGGCAGATGAGTCATTCTCAATAAGTTTCGTGGTTGAAAACACTTGTTTGCATGAATATGAGGATTCTTGCATGATTCACCAAGTTTGGAAATGTTGATTTTGGCACGTTTTACAACAAAAAAATACAGTTTAGTCGTGTTTAAAAAAAAAGTCTATCACAACCCAACACATTTAAATTATTTACCTCGCAGTCCTGGTTGAACACACTGGTGGGCCACAGTTTGACCATCCCTGACAAAGTAATGTAGACCTAATTCAAGTCGCTCTAAACACGGATTGACCAGGAACATGTCAAATGCTTTGCAAATCAGTTTAGCACATACTGCATGGATCACATTAAATTAATTTAAAAATGAGAGTTACTATGCACTGGATGAATTTAATTTTAAAGAAGATTAAACTGGAATATTTGTGAATTTAAGACTTATAACTGCAATCTTTGCTTTTCTAAAGAATAGAAAGCAAACTGAAGTAACTAAGCACAATTATACAAAATACCTGATCGTCTTAATCATCTGAAGCATTGTGTTGCCTAACCACCAGAACTGCGGAGTTGGTACGGCAAGCCTTCGACTCCGAATTCTTCATAAATGGCTGAAGCATATTAATTGGTAATAACTAATTGACTTAAGTAAAATGCTTCGATACAGACAACTTTATAGGAAGCTTCTTTGACATTGCAAATTAATATTTGAATAATTTGTCAATCCAAGTTACAAATATCAGTCCTAAGGAAGGAAAAAAAATAAATTAGAATGATATATTTATGATACATATATAACTTTAGAAAATTATTAGTTTTTATATGAAGCCGGAGTTGTATTCTGTACATTTTTAATAACTTCCAGCCAGCCCTTCTAACCACTGTATATAACTGTGCACCGAGCTCAAATCGACCTTGAACACTAATTCACACTACTCAACTTCATAAAAAGTCATGAGATGGGTTGAATCTTATATTTCTCTAATCCAAATCTTATATTTTCTTTCAAATCGTTAATATATTTTAATCTTTAAAAATACACAATTTTAGAATAGTCATAATATTTAAAATTATATTTGGAAAAAGTTAAAGGTTTAACAAACACTAATTTGTTCATCATATCTGTCATACTTAGAGAACCCTTTTTGATGAAATTAATTATATTGATACAATTCTGTCCTTAATTGTTATTTATTTTATTTTCCCAACCAAACACATCTATAATTTATTACTTTTATCAATTGCTCAAAATTGTGATTTCAAGTCTAGGTCTTCATATATTCGAGATATATTTTTGTAATTTTTTTAGACCTTGAATATCTCTAATACCATTGGATTCAACCTTTCCATCTCTAAAAATTATGTATTACTTTATCTTTAATAGTGGCAACCCAATAATGAACATAATGTAATGAAAAAAAACCCCTTAAAAATCCAAAAACGATTTATCTCATGGGCTCAAAAAAAAGCAGACAGGGTCATTGAAAGCCAAAGAAATTCATAGATAATATTTTTAAATCTTTTGAAAATCTTTGATTCCTTACTATTCTTTAGTTCATCTAATTCCACAAAAAGAAACAAATGCTTTGAATAAAGGGCAATTATGTTCTATCCTACAATATTATACTAAATATGTTATCACCCACATGCGTTGGACGTCTTAGTTCAGTTGGTAGCGTGTCTGCCTAAAAAAAGCAAAGCGTCCTCGATTCGATTCATAGCGTTGCCGAGAAAAGTATCCTCGGTGAAATGCAAGTTTCCTCTTTGACAGTGGTGAGTTAACGACCGACCGAGGGCTTTTGTTGTTCGTCTGTGATATGTTTAGAAAATACAAACATATTTCTTTGTGTTCAACATTTATGACATTTTATCATAATATTAGTACTATTTTACATACATGTGTATAATATCTATGAAAAGTCTCGTAACTTGACATAAGAATATGTTACAGTAGAGCTAACAACTTTTTGAGCTGGATCAGAAATGCCCATTTGTAAGAAAACTATGGTATAGTTAGACAGAGGGGATGTTGTCCTGATACGTGCTGTTCAACTTGAGCCATGTGCACCAGATGCCAACAGAGGCCACACAGCAACAGATCATGGTTCTTGTAAAACTATAGAATAATAATAAATCCACAACAATGATCTTTGGCATTAAGCTTAAGCTAACAACAGGGAGTTTGAGGTTTGAATCTTGGATGAGTACCCTGGGATATGTTTTTTATTTGTAATTTTCCCCTCCTAACCTC
>CABFOV010003602.1:24055-34531 GCA_902141375.1 Timema poppense
TACGTGGCCCAATTGTAATGTTTACGTAAAATGTGTACCAGTGGCCCAACCGTAATGTTTACGTAAAATGTGTACGTGACCCAATTGTAATGTTTACGTAAAATGTGTACGTGACCCAATTGTAATGTTTACGTAAAATGTGTACGTGGCCCAACTGTAATGCACCCGTCCCACTATGGCGTAACTTTTAGGGCCATAGTGTAACCCGTCAACGCAAGACTGTTAGAACTACGACATATGCTGGCGATTTTTGAAAAAAAACAAATAGTTTACTAGCTGAGATAATAATGTTCTATTTTATCGAATAAAATATTTATCAATTTCAGAGGTAAGACATGAATTGTTTCTTATCCGCCACGTCTTATTACTCGTCCGGACTATACGCATTTTAATTTTACTATATGGGTTAAGGATGAGGAAGGTATAATTTAGAGGACCTGTACTCACATTTGCATGGAGGGACAGAGTTAAATCAATTTACGAAAAAATACCCTTAGTACACCCACGTGGGACTTGAACCTCGGACGTTCCAGTACTCGACAAACTGCACTAAACGAGTCAGACATATAGACCGCGTGCTCACTGATACGTGTAAAGAGATTAATTAATAACAGGTATCAAGATATGATAAACATATTTTAATTAGTAACCAAACCACACAAATTATAAGTTTTAGGGTGACCTGCCGGTCTAGGGGTAAGGTGTCAGACTTCTGTGCTGGCGGCCGGGGTTCAATCCTCGGTCCCGGCAAAGATTTATCTGATTACCAAACCCTTCCTTCACCTCTGACAAGACATCTTGTGAATGTGTGGAATGTACAGGCCTCCACCGTGGTTCGGATTCCACGTTAAACTGTAGGTCCTTCATTTCATCTCACAATCACCCTACCATTAGACATTAGCGTAAGTGCGTATAACTCGAACGGGTAGTAAGACGCGGTGCTAATAATAATAATATAAGTGTTTTTTTAACTTTTGAATTTTTTTCTTTCTCTCGATTCTTTATTTTATAAAATTAATATCACGACACCCCGCTGTTTTTTAATATGCTCTAGATTTACGACAAAACGTGTCAGTCTTTTTAGATTAATAATAATAAAACCCATTTTTCATCTACAAAGCGTAAAAAAGACAGACGTCAGAGAATTTTTTTATTAAATAAAACATTTTGTTCACAAGTATGCCTGGAGAGAGGTTCATTTAATCATATATTGTCAAATTAACGAACATGTACTGGGAGGTATGTTTCATATTCTTTAAGTATCAGCTTAATTTAAAGTTGTAAATAGATTAAAGCCCTTAAAACCCTCACTAGTAAAATATATGGTACTACACAATCGTACAAACTTGATCATAATATTGTGTATTATAGCTTGGAAGAAAATTAAAATAAACAAAACAAGTTTTCAATAAAGACCCTTTAAGTAAGTTTCCCACATATGAATGAACATATCATCTTGTTAATCCCAACATACATCCTATATATATATACATATATATAAATTTTAAACAAAATTGCTCAAATATTTTTATAAAGTTTCAAATATTCAAAATAAGTTATTTGTAAACAACCCTAATACTATTTTTAATTTGTCCAAACATAAACTTGTTATTATTTATCCTGAAAAACTATTTATTTATAGACAAACATTTTAAATATTTATCAATAAGAACTATTCCTAGATACCGATTTTAAACTCAATCTTCAGGCCAATTTAAAAAAAAAATCCATAATCTGTTATAGGTAAACTACCCTTGAATTAATTTATTTTAGAAAATTATTATTATTTTAGCATCGCGTCTTACTACCCGTTTGGGTTATAGGCCTACGCTTAAGTATTAATTAGGCTATTAAGTTAGGAATTGTGAAGGTTGAATTTAGATTAAGTGAATCTACATTTGCGTGGAGGGAGAGTGGAAAAACATTTAGGAAAAATCCCTCCCAGTTCACCCAACCGAGATTCAAACCTTGATATCCCCGTCAGTTTAGCTCAACATGAAACTAACGCGTTAACTAGCTATGACACCAAGGCGGGTTTTCTTTTTAGAAAAATAAAGATACTTGATTAATTAAGAATTAATGTCCTCATTTGTATGTTTGGATCAATAAAAAAGAATAATATTGGGTCCACAAGGGTCGACACTTATTATTAAAATTTCAATTTCCGATCCACATTTTATTAGGTGTTGAACATCTTCAGGTCAGCGCATTGATATTAAATTCCTCAATTATAAATTTTGACCACTAAATAATGTAAATATTGAATATTGAGTTTAAAATGGAGATAGATCATTTCTGTACAAACATTTCTCCTAAGAGGTTTAAGGAAAAATAACATACACTTTTTGAGAGACTTGTATTTAATTACCCTATGGCATTGGAGAATTATTGCGTTAAATCTCAAGTAATATCTCTTTACAACTAAAGCTCACAAAATTGTATTAATATATCTGCCAATATTTCAGAAACTGTTGGTTTTATAAAAATATATTTCGAATAAAAGTTTTTTTATATTTAATAGTACTACAAATTTGTAATGATAGGTTATTTAGTATCTCAAATAGTTGCGGAGATACGGAAACTTCCGCTTTTGTAAAGTACCCTAAAAGTAATTTTCATGGGAAAATGAAAATAGCTAATTTATAATCTTAATCAACACCTAGATACGAATTTTAATCAAAATCGTTGTAGTAGATTTTGAGAAAATCTATTTTTTCTCTTTTCGCCCTTTCTTAAACTACTCTTAATTTTAGTTTAAGCACACAGACAGACGTCATTGCAAAGACCACTTTTTAGTGTTTGGGGGGTCTTGAGACGTCGACATCCATCAACATTTCAGGTTAAATTTTCTTTTGCGGTCGATATACTTTTACCCTATGTGTTCAAAAAGTTAAAAAATATATATATTTACGTATAGCTTTAAAGTTATTGGTTTTATAAAAATATGCTTCTTATAAAATATTTGTATTATAAAGAGACCTACATATTTGTAACGATAAGTAGTTTCATATCTCAAATAGTTTAGGAGATATTATAAAAAAAGATAATTTACGCAGCAGACCGGAGTCCTTAAAGTCATTTTGCCGAAATATTGAGAGAAACAATTTTACTTGGAATATTTATAAATGTTTAGAAATGAAATTTAATCAATATCATAAGAGCCGTTTTTGAGAAAATTGACTTTTCCTCTTTGTGCCCTTCAGTAAACTACCCTTAATTTTAGGGGTAAATATCCAATTCCAAAAAACCCTCAAGGCGACCCTATCAAAACCCTAGATACCAAGTTTTAGCCCAATCGATAAAATAGTTTAGGTTTTAGTCGGAGGTACAGACAGACAGACAGACAGGTAGACAGACAGACGGAAATTCAAAAATAACTTTTTCGGATTCAGGGAGTCATGAAACGTCAAGATTCATCAAAATCTCGAGTTCGATTGTTTTGATGATGACTATACTTTTTCTACCTGTAAGATAGCGAGAAAGTAAAAAGGATACTATATTGTTTTAAAAAACATTAAGGTATCGCGATAATTTTTGATTATTAAAATTTATATATATATAAAATCGATGAGCTATAATTCTACTATTTCAAAATGTATCTAAATTTATGAGGTAAAAAATGTCAAACGCAGGTGAATACGGCAGACAACGATCTAATTAAAACAAATGACATCCTAAATCAATTTTATTTAGCTTTATAAAAATCGCAAACGGTCTTTATTTTGTAACCGAGTGTACTCTGCTGGGGAAGTAAGAGGTGTGCTGTGGGTCCTGGATGGTGGAAGATGCAGGGAGGAGAGAGGAGGGGGACGGCACGTAAGAGCACAGAACCCCATTGACCTTAGGGGTCATCCCCTGGAGAGACATTGGCATACGCTCTTGT
This sequence comes from Timema poppense, assembly GCA_902141375.1. NCBI lineage: Eukaryota > Metazoa > Arthropoda > Insecta > Phasmatodea > Timematidae > Timema > Timema poppense. Next base: position 27,939 of record CABFOV010003602.1, read on the forward strand.
GGAGAGATAAAAAAAAACTTGTAGAGAGGAGAAAAATATGTATACATTTGAAACAGTGGCGTAGCTTACAAATGATGTATGTGGAGGGGAGGAGGGGGCTTGCGACGAGAAAGGTGAGGGGGTCAGGATTGGAGGGGAATGGGGGTCACACCACATATTTAAAACCCGTCCGGAATATACGCATCTAATGCAAACTAATGGGATTGAGATGAGAATAATAGATTTTACGGTGAAATGCATATGGCATTTGCGTGGAGGGAGTGTGATAAACCATTCAGGAAAAAAAACCAACACAAAGAGTACACAATTAAAACCCTAACCTCACGCACGGTCACTGGTAAACCAGACTAGACAATTAATATAAATTAGTTAAAAAATGAAACCTGGACACGGGAATTGAACCCAGAACTTTTGGCTTAGCCACGCCAATTATCTATCACTGAGCTATCCAGGATTCGTACCGTGCTCAGAGTCATTTCACATGCCCATCACAGACTCTGCCTTTAAGTTATGGGTGAAGAATTACCGTGTCCAGGTGTCATTTTTCAACTAATTTAAATTAATTTAATGGTGGACTCCTCCACCCAGACAGTTCTGTTACTACAATTATTCGCAACCGGTGTGTTAATATTCATTCAGACTAAATTAGTTCCACTCTGTATCCATACATATACAGGTGTTCAAAAACTCAACGCCCGAACTGCACATATAGTTTGTTTGAACCAAAAGTAATACAATATCCCCATACACTACCCTAACAACCAGAAAACTATGCTAATACCATTAAATTGTGTTCAAGGTTTCGGCGTACAGCTTCGGGAGAGCAAAGCTGTTCGAGCATGCGTGTATAACAGGTTGCATAGGAGTTATGCGCGTGGCACTACACACCTCGACATCTTGGAGCACGGCAGCAGAATATACCACAATATTAATATTAAACAACACACCGGTCCATCTAGAAAGGTGAATACGTTTTGAGGGTCATCATTAACAGTCCCACGTCACAGAAAGTGATTGCCAAATATTAAATGTGCAATGCCTCGCGCCTAACTCTTATGCAACGTGGTCTACAGGCATGCTTGAACAGCTTTGCTCTCCCGGGGCTGTACGCCGAAACCTTGAACACAATATAATGGTATTAGCATAGTTTTCCGGATGTGAGGGTATAGGTATTTTGTATTTGTTTTGGTTCAACAAGCTATGTACAGTTTGGGCTATGAGTTTCCGAATAACCTGTATATAATTATGTGAGGGAGTTGGGGGGGGGGGGGGGGGGGGGGAAAGGGGTGGATTGGGATTGTGAGGGGGGTATGGGGGTATCCAGCCCCGCGTACTGTTCTATATAGCCTACATATTGCCGAGNCAAAGGTGGGTATATTAGGTTGGACGTATGCTGCGTCACTTTATCGCTAAGGATTTTCCAAGCTTATTTGTTTGAAAATTATTATAAGGCAATATGAAAATAGATAAAATGACTTTATTTATAAAATGTATATTAAAATAAATTGTGTACAAGGTCTCTAAGAATACCTATATAATGTTCAGGGTAATTTCAGTGGCAGCAGTGTAAAGTGTGAACTGTGTTATTCCTTTTCATTCATTGTAACAGCCATATTGTGTTCGTTCTCTTTCATGTGTTCTATCCATCTTTCCAGAAACTTCTTCCAAATTTACATAATGATATTTCTGCTATACGGCATAACACGTCATTATAATTATTGACACTTTCTGTCAAAGGTCCAGAGTTTTATTAACGTACACAGGTATACATTTTCAACAAATTATGATTGTGAACGACATTGGTCCACAATCAAATATTTATTTAAATATATTTTATAAATAATTGTGCATTTAAAATAATACTTAAGAGTACAGTAATACAATTTCAATTTATATAAATTGTACACGTCGAAATAATGTGATTAGCTTGTGGCTGGTTAAAAAAAAAAATTCTGAAAAAAGAAAAAAAGAGCACACCTCATTTTGTAACTCAGTTTCACAGAAATATTTTTAAAAAGACAAAATAAAATAGTGCCGTAGGCTTATTTGTAATGGATGGAATATTACATGTCCGGAAAATATAACTTGCGCCCTATGGATTACATTTTACGTCCATTACGGACTGATGTTCATCGTAAATTATATTAGAAATATTATAAACAGTCTATGTCTATTTCCTGTTCACTCTCGTGTTAGACTGGCCTGTTGATGACGTCGGGATTCGAACCCCGGTTAGATCTACTGAGAGTGGTTTTTACTAGATGGTTTCCCACTCATCTTCCACGCGAATGCAGATAGATTACATCTAAATTGCATTATTCCTAATCCATACATCATTATCTTAATTAAAATGAGCTCAGACCTACTGATTATTAAGACGTGATAATTATATATATTTTATAAGTTGCCTACTATAAATATTATTTGAGATTATATAAACAATTTTTGTTATCATGAAACATAAATTAAACACGTTTCAAGCCAGGTTGGTCAGATAAAATATTACCATAAATTAATGAACACATTAAAAATACCGCCGAGCTTTTCGCAGACATGGAGACGCCAGTCAACTAACACAACTATAATCGCTCCGCGTCATGATTATGTTTTTGATAGCTGAAATAAACAAGTCTTTAATTAAATTGGTCATATCATAGTGATCATAGATAACGGTTTTGGTAGTTTCTGTTTATGCTAGTTGATGGTCACACGGTTTAAGGCAATGTTTCTAAAGTTGGGGTCCACAGTGTCATATCAATTGGTCCGCAGAATCTCATGATGTTTAATAATATTGTATTTTTATAGCACCGCGTCTTACTACCCGGTTGGGTTACACGCTTATTTACTAGGTTCATTAACGGTGTTATGGATTAGGAAGGCTATATTAATAGGAAGAGTACCCCCCCATTTACGTTGAGAGAGAGAGTGGAAAACCATTTAGGAAAAAAACACCCTCTCAGTACACCCGACCAAGATTCGAACCTCAATCTACCCGTCATCGACCGTCTAGTCTAATGCAAGAGTAGCGCGTTAGGCCACGCGGTCACCGAGGTGGTTTGTTTAGAAATAAGAATGTTGCTAATATAAATTACAAAAAATTGAAATTGCAAAAGATTAAATATGAAATAAATATCCATACAATACTCTATTTCTTTCGGTAAATACAAATCCCTAAGAAAAGAAAATATGTACCAAGCAACAAATCTGAACAATTAATAATTTTTCAAATAATTATAAAGTTTAGAATGTTAACGAACAATTAAAACACTATTAGGCCTACTTACTATCTCAATGCACTTATTTAATATTTTTGTTAAACATTAAATTTAATAAATTAATCCTTGCCTTGTATTTATAGTCGTAAAATGGAACTGACTAAACATAATGTTTTTTCCTGCATAACTTTCAAACACACCCTTCATCCTTCCTATTTCCAGAGCCCGGTGGTCCCCAGTTCACATAGCTTCCAATTGCGTTAGATTTTTTGATGGGATGCTTTTCCCTAAAATGGTTTTACACGCTCTCTACACTCAAATGCGAGTACATTTACTCTGAATTATATCTTCCTAATCCTAACCACATGAGTGGACATATCTAAAAAGTCCAGACACGGTTAAAAAACAACATTTTTTTGAAATACAGATAAACTAAGCTTATTTTCTATGTTAGTAACTTTGAGACTCTAGGGTTCGATCCTTGAGAAGGTCCGAAAAATATTATTTATATCTGTCCTGGCATTAAAATTATTTATTTTCCATGGCAGCTAAAATAGGCTTATAAATATATTTTTTATCTAAGAGACCCACAATCAATCCCTGATTATGTCATGAAAATAAAATATGTGTTTGTGTCTATATAAACTTACTCAGATAATTATTTAATTTAGGTCTCTATAGGTAAGTGATTGGTATAATTTCCATAGAAAAGGGCTTTATCTGATAGCTAGAAAAGTATGAATACACTTTCATGTATTCATACGTCAAGTCATATGATCTACAGCTGTCACGTTCGATATATATTATCAATACCCATAAAATAATACTAATCATATAGTAGTAAAATGTTATCACTGTTGACAGTAGAAATAAATATATTCTGAAAATTGAAAAATGACACTTGGACACGAGAATCGAACCCGGGACCTTTGACTTGGTACGCCAATGCTCTACCCACTGAGCTATCCAGGAATCGTCTCGTGTGCCGGGTCATTCTTCACTCATATTTAAAGGCAGAGAGTCTATAATGGACTTAGGGAAATCTTCGGCACTAGTATACTAAGCCAAAGGTCCCGGGTTCGATTCCCGAGTCCAGGTGTCATTTTTCAATTTTCAGAATATATCTGTGAGATCTTTCACTAAATGCATACATAATAGCTTCGGCTATTTGATTATTAAAATATAAATATGTTTGTAATTTTTGAAAAGATATTCCTATCAGAACCCAACCCCCCAAGTATCCTGTTTCAGTTTAAATCACTTTGTAAGCTGTAATCTAAGATAATTCTTAAGTTTCGAAATTGCCTGTCATATTTCCAAATTTAAAAACGAATATATCAAACATTTTTTTAAAGCTTTCTAATGTTTGATCCCCCCACTTTACTTTGTTCACCAAGAAGTTGCCTCTTTTGTCTTCATAAGCCCTAAAAAGCCTTATTTCAAACAAAAATAAACAATCTCTAAACTTGATCGACGTAAATGTCTTAATCCAATACACTAAGGCACTTCTCCGGTCCAAACCCTCTCCCTATTCCTCCGCTTCAAGGCCAGAGGACCATTTTATCACCGAGCTTGAAGGGTTTATTGAAGTGCTGTTGAGAGTAGAAGAGGACGAGAAGACAAAAAAATCTAAGGTCACAAATCGTGACTTCCAAGTTAAAAGTGTAGATGTCACACTACAAACAATTAGAATTCAATTTGTTTAACTAACATACTGCGTCTAATTAGGCAACAGGTCTGTCCGCATATTAATTATACTTAAAAGGGTAGGCGTGAGGAAGCTAATATTTAGAGGAAGTGTTTCTGAATTTGCTTGGGAGGAGAGTGAAAAATGTATTCAAGAAAAAAAAAATTGCCCTCAGACACCCATTCGAACCCAGTTCTTCCCGTTACCGGGAAGCCATACCAGACATGGTCGACGCCTAGCCCACATGCTCACCAATGCGTGTTACATTCTCCATATAGTTGGTGGAAATACAATTTCATATTAAATTAAGACAATTATATAGAGTAATTAGATTGGTATACATAAATTAACATTTTCGTTCTTGGATTAATTGTATCACATAAATATCCTCAACTAAACTAATTTAAGGACAGGATGAGCGAGACGAATTTTAAGTGAGCGTGCCAGCACCAACCTGTAGAAATCAAGATAGGCCATAGAACAAACTACGATATGTAAAACCACCCGTAGTGGAACCAAATCCCGACCTCCCACATCGTCTCCGAGAATGCCAGTTGAACATTTCGACTATGTCAGGTTGGAAATAATATCACCCAACCCAATGACCATAATAATATCATCGATCCAATTTCAGAAATTAAGGATTGTATTTCGGTCGTTGCTGGAATCGAACTCCAGACCGTGAGTAAGACGACGCGCTACCAACTGAGTTAAAATATCTTGCATATTATCACGTGTGTTATTTCAGAGTGACTCCAGCACTGTTGTAAGTTTTATGATATACATTATACTATTAAAAAACCCCAACAGAATTATGATATTTTTAGAAAAATAAATGTAAATAATATGCGCAGTTTCTGACCGCTGCTAAGGGATGCCAACGTTCAAGACCAACCAGGAGCGATGAAAGTGTCTTTTCAGCGCTTTCCTACTCCAAATTAATGTTGGGGGAATTCCTTCAAGGTCAGCTTTATCTTCATCCTTTAGGTCAAATAGTTTGAGTAGCAGACATTCGGTATTTGAACTTGTTGGTGTGATACAAACACTCACGCGCACACACTAACATATATACACTAAGCACACACACATATACAAGTACATATAAACACTAAGCCCACATACAGCACCCCCATGTCTTCTTTGGTGCTGAATGACAGCTGCTAAACACTTGTTTTCGCAGCTCATATGGTTCGGCGTAGGAATACATAATTTGGCCTGGTAACTTTTCAAAGCTGTCAGCCGTCAGTCAGCACCAAAGAAGCCATGGGGATACTGTACATACAAACTAGCTTCATATTCATATACACACACTGACACTACACACTCGCACATACATACACACCTTATATTCACATACACACTCCCACATTCTTACACACGCTCATGTAAAGTATAAAGTATTAATTCTGATCAGTTCGGGATGTTTGTGACTCCTTGGGTTCTACTCAAAATGTTTTTTTTTATTATTATTTAGCACTGCGTCTTACTACCCGTTCGGGTTATACGCTTTAGATACTAATTACTCTATTGGATTAGGAATTGGGAAGGTTTAACGAGAGGAAGTGAACCCGCATTTGCGTGGAGGGAGAGTGAAAAACCATTTAGGAAAAACCACCCCCAGTTCACCCGACCGAGATTCGAACCTCGATCTCCCCGTTCTCAGCAGTCGAGCTCAACACGACAAGCGCGTT